>JAYJMR010000025.1:0-307385 GCA_037074705.1 Zhengitettix transpicula
AAGACACACATTTAGGAGTTATCGAGCAAAAAGATAAAAAAATGACGAAGAGCGTCTGCAACTCCTAAACGACTGTTACCAGCGATCAGCAGATGACGTCAGCACTTTCAGCGTGAAGCCTTACATCGGTAGAGACACACAACTCCATTGTAAAGCCACATATTAACGAGTAAACGAGCAAAACGAGATAAAAAATTACGAAAAGCGTTGGCAGCTCCTAAACGACTATTACTAGCGACCTGCGTATGACTTCAGCGTCTTCAGGGTGAACCATTATATAGGAAGAGACAAACAACTCCCTTGAAAAGATACACATTTAGGAGAAATCGAGCAAAAAGTGATAAAAAACCAAAGAAAAGGGCTTGCAGCTCTTAAACGACAGTTACTAGCGACCTGATGATGACGTCAGCGTCTTCAGAGTGAAGCCATCTATTGAAAGAGACCCACAACTCTCTTGAAAAGACACACAATTAGGAGAAAACGAGAAAAAGTGATAAAAAAGAAAAAGAAACACGTCTGTAGATCCTTAACGCCTGTTACTATCGACCTGCGGATGACGTCAGCGTCTTCAGCGTGAAGTTTTCCAAGGGTTATAACACACAACTCCATTGTAAAGTCACACATTTAGGAGTTATCGAGCCAAAAGGTATAAAAAAATGACGAAGAGCGTCTGCAGCTCCTAAACGACTGTTACTACCGACCAGCAGATGACGTCAGCATCTTCAGCGTGAAGCCTTATATAGGAAGAGACACACAACTCTATTGTAAAGACACATATTAAGAAGTTAACGAGCAAAATGAGATAAAAAAATGACAAAGAGCGTCGGCAGCTCCTAAAAGACTGTTACTAGCGACCTGCGGATGACTTCAGCGTCTTTAGCGAAAAACCTTCCACAGGAAAAGACCCACAACTTTCTTGAAACGACACACATTAAAAAGAAAACTAGCAAAATGTGATAAAAAACAAAAGAAAATCGCCGGCGGCTCCTAAACGACTGTACTAGGGATTTTCGAATGACGTCAGCGTCTTCTGCGTGAATCCTTCCATAGGAAAAGACCCACAACTCCCTTGAAACGACACACATTTAGGAGAAAACAAGCTAAAAGTGATAAAAAATAAAAAGATAAAAGTTCGTAGCTCCTTAACGACTGTTACTAGCGGCTTCCGGATGACTTTAGCGTCTTCAGCGTGAAGCCATTCATATGAAAAGACCCACAACTCCCATGAAAAGACTCATCTTTAGGAGAAAACGAGAAAAAAGTGATAAAAAACAAAAGAAAAACGACTTTATCTCCTAAACAACTGTTACTAGCGACCTGCAATTGACATCAGCGTCTTCAGCGTAAAGCCATCATAGGAAGAGACCCACAACTCCCTTAAAAAGACACAAATTTAGGAGAAAACGAGCAAAAAATGTTGAAAATTAAAAGAAATGCGCCTGAAGGCTTATTTAGGATGAGACAAACAAATCCCTTGAAAAGATACACATTTAGGAACAAACGAGCAAAAAGCTATACGAAAACAAAACAAAAGCGCTTGCAGCCCCTAAAGGACTGTTACTACCGACCTGTGGATGACGTCAGCGTCTTCAGGGTTACGCGTTCCATAGGAAGAGACCCACAACTTCCTTGATAAGACACACTTTTAGGAGAAAACGAGCAAAAAGAGATAATAAAATGACGAAGAGCGCCTGCAGCTCATAAACTACTGCTACAAGCGACCTGCAGATGGATGACGTCAGCGTCTTCAGCGTGAAACCGTCCATAGGAAGAGACCCACAACTCCCTTGAAAAGACACATTTAAAAGAAAACGAGCTAAGAGTGATAAAAAACAAAAGAAAAGAGCTTGTAGCTCTTAAACGACTGTTACTAGCGACCTGATGATGACGTCAGCGTCTTCAGCGTGAAGCAATGACCCACAACTCCCTTGAAAAGACACACAATTAGGAGAAAACGAGAAAAAGTGATAAAAATGAAAAAGAAAAACGTCTGTAGATCCTTAACGCCTGTTGCTAGCGACCTGCGGATGACGACAGCGTCTTTAGCTTAAAGCCAACCATAGGAAAAGACCCACAACTCCCTTTAAAAGACACACAATTGGGAAAAAACAAGCAAAACGTGATAAAAAACAAAAGAAAAGCGCCTGCAGCTCGTAAACGACTGTTGATAGCGACATGATGATGACGTCAGCGTCTTCAGCATGAAGCCTTCCAAAGGTAAAGACACACAACTCCATTGTAAAGACACACATTTAGGAGTTATCGAGCAAAAAGATAAAAAAATGACGAAGAGCGTCTGCAACTCCTAAACGACTGTTACCAGCGATCAGCAGATGACGTCAGCACTTTCAGCGTGAAGCCTTACATCGGTAGAGACACACAACTCCATTGTAAAGCCACATATTTACGAGTAAACGAGCAAAACGAGATAAAAAATTACGAAAAGCGTTGGCAGCTCCTAAACGACTATTACTAGCGACCTGCGTATGACTTCAGCGTCTTCAGGGTGAAGCATTATATAGGAAGAGACAAACAACTCCCTTGAAAAGATACACATTTAGGAGAAATCGAGCAAAAAGTGATAAAAAACCAAAGAAAAGGGCTTGCAGCTCTTAAACGACAGTTACTAGCGACCTGATGATGACGTCAGCGTCTTCAGAGTGAAGCCATCTATTGAAAGAGACCCACAACTCTCTTGAAAAGACACACAATTAGGAGAAAACGAGCAAAAAGTTATAAAACAAAAAAAAACAACTCTAGCTCCTAAACGACTGTTACTAGCGACCAGCAGATGACGTCAGCATCTTCAGCGTGAAGCCTTATATAGGAAGAGACACACAACTCTATTGTAAAGACACATATTAAGAAGTTAACGAGCAAAATGAGATAAAAAAATGACAAAGAGCGTCGGCAGCTCCTAAAAGACTGTTACTAGCGACCTGCGGATGACTTCAGCGTCTTTAGCGAAAAACCTTCCACAGGAAAAGACCCACAACTTTCTTGAAACGACACACATTAAAAAGAAAACTAGCAAAATGTGATAAAAAACAAAAGAAAATCGCCGGCGGCTCTTAAACGACTGTACTAGGGATTTTCGAATGACGTCAGCGTCTTCTGCGTGAATCCTTCCATAGGAAAAGACCCACAACTCCCTTGAAACGACACACATTTAGGAGAAAACAAGCTAAAAGTGATAAAAAATAAAAAGATAAAAGTCGGTAGCTCCTTAACGACTGTTACTAGCGGCTTCCGGATGACTTTAGCGTCTTCAGCGTGAAGCCATTCATATGAAAAGACCCACAACTCCCATGAAAAGACTCATCTTTAGGAGAAAACGAGAAAAAAGTGATAAAAAACAAAAGAAAAACGACTTTATCTCCTAAACAACTGTTACTAGCGACTTGCAATTGACATCAGCGTCTTCAGCGTGAAGCCATCATAGGAAGAGACCCACAACTCCCTTAAAAAGACACAAATTTAGGAGAAAATGAGCAAAAAATGTTGAAAATTAAAAGAAATGCGCCTGAAGGCTTATATAGGATGAGACAAACAATTCCCTTGAAAAGATACACATTTAGGAACAAACGAGCAAAAAGCTATACGAAAACAAAAGAAAAGCGCTTGCAGCCCCTAAAGGACTGTTACTACCGACCTGTGGATGACGTCAGCGTCTTCAGGGTTACGCGTTCCATAGGAAGAGACCCACAACTTCCTTGATAAGACACACTTTTAGGAGAAAACGAGCAAAAAGAGATAAAAAAATGACGAAGAGCGCCTGCAGCTCATAAACTACTGCTACAAGTGACCTGCAGATGACGTCAGCGTCTTCAGCGTGAAACCGTCCATAGGAAAAGACCCACAACTCCCTTGAAAAGACACACAATTGGGAAAAAACAAGCAAAACGTGATAAAAAACAAAAGAAAAGCGCCTGCAGCTCGTAAACGACGGTTGATAGCGACATGATGATGACGTCAGCGTCTTCAGCGTGAAGCCTTCCAAAGGTAAAGACACACAACTCCATTGTAAAGACACACATTTAGGAGTTATCGAGCAAAAAGATAAAAAAATGACGAAGAGCGTCTGCAACTCCTAAACGACTGTTACCAGCGATCAGCAGATGACGTCAGCACTTTCAGCGTGAAGCCTTACATCGGTAGAGACACACAACTCCATTGTAAAGCCACATATTTACGAGTAATCGAGCAAAACGAGATAAAAAATTACGAAAAGAGTTGGCAGCTCCTAAACGACTATTACTAGCGACCTGCGTATGACTTCAGCGTCTTCAGGGTGAAGCATTATATAGGAAGAGACAAACAACTCCCTTGAAAAGATACACATTTAGGACAAATCGAGCCAAAAGTGATAAAAAACAAAAGAAAAGAGCTTGCAGCTCTTAAACGACAGTTACTAGCGACCTGATGATGACGTCAGCGACTTCAGCGTGAAGCCATCTATTGAAAGAGACCCACAACTCTCTTGAAAAGACACACAATTAGGAGAAAACGAGAAAAGTGATAAAAAAGAAAAAGAAACACGTCTGTAGATCCTTAACGCCTGTTGCTAGCGACCTGCGGATGACGACAGCGTCTTTAGCTTAAAGGCAACCATAGGAAAAGACCCACAACTCCCTTGAAAAGACACACAATTGGGAAAAAACAAGCAAAACGTTATAAAAAACAAAAGAAAAGCGCCTGCAGCTCGTAAACGACTGTTGATAGCGACATGATGATGACGTCAGCGTCTTCAGCGTGAAGTTTTCCAAGGGTTATAACACACAACTCCATTGTATAGTCACACATTTAGGAGTTATCGAGCCAAAAGGTATAAAAAAATGACGAAGAGCGTCTGCAGCTCCTAAACGACTGTTACTAGCGACCAGCAGATGACGTAAGCATCTTCAGCGTGAAGCCTTATATAGGAAGAGACAAACAACTCTCTTGAAAAGACACACATTTAGGAGAAAACGATCAAAAAGGGATAAAAAGATGACGAAGAGCGCCTGTAGCTCTTAAACAACTGCTACAAGCGACCTGCAGAAGACGGCAGCGTATTTAGCGTGAAACCGTCCATAGGTAAAAACCCACAACTCCCTTGAAAAGATACATTTATGAGAATACGATCAAAAAGTGATAAAATACAGAAGATAAACGCTGGTAACACCTAAACGATTGTCACTAGCGACCTGCGGATATCGTCAGCGTCTTTAGCGTGAAGCTTTTTATACGAAGACACCAAGAGCTTTCTTTATAAGACACACATTTAGGAGAAAACAAGCATAAAGTGAGAAAGAACAAAAGAATAGCGCCTTCAGCTGCTAAACGACTGTTACTAGCGACCTGTGGTTGACGTCAGCGTCTTTAGCGTGAAGCCTTCCATTGGAAGAGACCCACAACTCCCTTTAAAAGACATACAATGTTTAATAAAACGAGCAAAAAGTGATAAAAAAAAGAAAAACGTCTGTATTTCCTTAACGACTGTTACCAGCGACCTGCGGATGACGTCAGCGTCTTCTGCGTGTAGCCTTTCATAGGAAAAGACCCACAACTAACTTTTAAAGACAAACATTTAGGAGAAAACGGGCAAAAAGTGATAAAAAACAAAAATAAAGGGCCTGCAGCTTCTTTACAACTAAGTCTAGCGACTTGTGGATGACTTTAGGGTCTACAGCGTGTATCCAGTCATAGGAAGAGACCCACTACTCCCTTGAAAAGACACACATTTAGGAGTAAACGAGCAAAAAGTGATAAAAAACAAATTAAAAACGCTCTTATTTTCTAAACGACTGTTACTAGCGACCTACGGATGACGTCAGCGTCTTCAGATTGAAGCCTACCATAGGTACAGACACACAACTCCAATGTAAAGACACACATTTAGGAGTAAATAGCAAAAAGAGATATTTTTGCTATACTATTCTCATAAATGTGAGTCTTTACATTGGAGTTGTGGGTTTTTACCTATGGACGGTTTCACGCCAAATACGCTGACGTCATCTAAAGGTCGCTTGTAGCAGTTGTTTATGAGCTACAGGCGCTCTTCGTCATTTTTTTATCCCTTTTGATCGTTTTCTCCTAAATGTGTTTCGTTTTAAGGCAGTTTTGGGTCTCTTCCTATGAAAGGTTTTACGCTGAAGACGCTGACGTCATTTGCAGGTCGCTAGTAAAAGCCTTTTTGGAGCTGCAGGTTCTTATCTTTTAATTTTCAACACTTTTTGCTCGTTTTCACCTAAATGTGTGTTTTTTCAAGAGAGTTGAGGGATTTTTCCTGTGGAAGGCTTTACGCTGAAAACACTGACGTCATCTGCACGTCACTAGTCACAGACGTTTACG
Source organism: Zhengitettix transpicula (assembly GCA_037074705.1). Classification (NCBI taxonomy): domain Eukaryota; kingdom Metazoa; phylum Arthropoda; class Insecta; order Orthoptera; family Tetrigidae; genus Zhengitettix; species Zhengitettix transpicula. The sequence goes on from JAYJMR010000025.1 coordinate 6,334, forward strand.
AGATACAGGCGTTTATCTTTTGTTTTTTATAACTTTTTGCTCGTTTTCTCCTTAATGTGTGTCTTTTCAAAGTAGTTGTGGGTGTCTTCCTACAGAAGGCTTCACGCTGAAGACGCTGACGTCATTCGCAGGTCGCTAGTAACAGTCGTTTTCGAGCTGCAAGCGTTTTTCTTTTGTTTTTTATCACTTTTTGCTCGTTTTCTACTAAATAGGTGTCTTCTAAAAGGAGTTTTTGGTCTCTTTCTATGGAAGGCTTAACGCTGATGAAGCTGACGTCAACGGTTAGTCGCTAGTAACATAGGTTAGGTGCTGCAGACGCTTTTCTTTTGTTTTTAACACTTTTTGCTCGTTTTCTCCTAGATGTGTGTCTTTTCAAGGAAGTTGCAGGTCTTTTCCTATGAAAGGCTACACGCTGAAGACGCTGAAGTCATACGCAGGTCGCTAGTTACAGTCGTTTAGGAGCTACGGACGTCTTTCTTTTTCTTTTTTTATCATATTTTGCTCGTTTTCTCCTAATTGTTTGTCTTTTCAAGGAAGTTATGGGTCTCTTTCAATGGAAGGTTTCACGCTGATGACGCTGACGTCATCATCATGTCGCTATCAACAGTCGTTTACGAGCTGCAAGCGCTTTACTTTTGTTTTTTATCACGTTTTGCTAGTTTTTTCCTAATTGTGTATCTTTTCAAGGGAGTTGTGGGTCTTTTCCTATGGTTGGCTTTAATCTAAAGACGCTGACGTCATCCGCAGGTCGCTAGCAACAGGCGTTAAGGATCTACAGGCTTTTTTCTTTTTCTTTTTTATCAATTTTTTTCGTTTTCTCCTAATTGTGTGTCTTTTCAAGGGAGTTGTTTGTCTCTTCCTTTATAAGGCTTCACGCTGAAGATGCTGACGTCATCTGCTGGTCGCTTGTAACAGTCATTTAGGAGCTGCAGACGCTCTTCGTCATTTTTTTTATCTCTTTTTGCTCGATAACTCCTAAATGTGTGTCTTTTCAAGGGAGTTGTTTGTCTCTTCCTATATAAAGCTTCACGCTGAAGACGCTAAAGACATACGCAGGTCGCTAGTAATAGTCGTTTAGGAGCTGCCGACACTCTTCGTCATTTTTTATCTCGTTTTGCTCGTATACTCGTACATATGTGGCTTTACAATGGAGTTGTGTGTCTCTACCTATGTAAGGCTTCACGCTGAAATTGCTGACGTCATCTGCTGGTCTCTGGTAACAGTCGTTTAGGAGCTGCAGACGCTCTTCGTCATTTTTTTATCTTTTTTGCTCGATAACTCCTAAATGTGTGTCTTTACAAGGGAGTTGTGTTTCTTTACCTTTGGAAGGCTTCACGCTGAGGACGCTGACGTCATTCGCAAGTCGCTAGTAACAGTCGTTTAGGAGCTACAGACGTTTTTCTTTTTCTTTTTTATCCCTTTTTGCTCGTTTTCTCCTAATTGTTTGTCTTTTCAAGGGAGTTGTTTGTCTCTTCCTATATAAGGCTTCACGCTGAAGATGCTGACGTCATCTGCTGGTCGCTAGTAACTGTCGTTTAGGAGCTGCAGACGCTCTTCGTTATTTTTTTTATCTCTTTTTGCTGGATAACTCCTAAATGTGTGTCTTTACAATGGAGTTGTGTGTTATTACCTTTGGAAGGCTTCACTCTGAAAACGTTGACGTCATCCGCAGGTCGCTAGTAACAGGCGTTAAGGATCTACAGACGTTTTTCATTTTCTTTTTTATCACTTTTTCTCGTTTTCTCCTAATTGTGTGTCTTTTCAAGGGAGTTGTGGGTCTCTTTCAATAGATGGCTGCACGCTGAAGGTCGCTGACGTCATCATCAGGTCGCTAGTAACAGTCGTTTAATAGCTGCAAGCTCTTTTCTTAGTTTTTTATTACTTTTTGCTCGTTTTCTCCTAAATGTGTGTTTTTTAAAGAGAGTTGAGGGATTTTTCCTGTGGAAGGCTTTACGCTGAAAACACTGACGTTATCTGCACGTCACTAGTCACAGACGTTTAGGAGATACAGGCGTTTATCTTTTGTTTTTTATAACTTTTTGCTCGTTTTCTCCTTAATGTGTGTCTTTTCAAGGTAGTTGTGGGTGTCTTCCTACAGAAGGCTTTACGCTGAAGACGCTGACGTCATTCGCAGGTCGCTAGTAACAGTCGTTTTCGAGCTGCAAGCGGTTTTCTTTTGTTTTTTATCACTTTTTGCTCGTTTTCTTCTAAATGTTTGTATTTTCAATGGTAGTGGTGTGGGCACTTGCTATGGAAGGCTTCACTCCGAAGACGTTGACGTTATCCGCAAGTCGCTAGTAACAGACGTTTGGGAGCTACAGGCGCTTTTCTTTTATTTTTTTATCACTTTTTGCTCGTTTTCTACTAAATAGGTGTCTTTTAAATGAGTTTTTAATCTCTTCCTATGGAAGGCTTAACGCTGATGAAGCTGACGTCAACGGTTAGTCGCTAGTAACATAGGTTAGGTGCTGCTGACGCTTTACTTTTGTTTTTAACACATTTTGCTCGTTTTCTCCTAATTGTTTGTCTTTTAAAGGGAGCTGTGGGTCTCTTTCAATGGAAGGTTACACGCTGATGACGCTGACGTCATCATCATGTCGCTATCAACAGTCGTTTACGAGCTGCAGGCGCTTTTCTTTTGTTTTTTATCACTTTTTGCTCGTTTTCTCCTAAATGTGTATCTTTTCAAGGGAGTTGTTTGTCTCTTCCTATATAAAGCTTCACGCTGAAGACGCTAAAGTCATACGCAGGTCCCTAGTAATAGTCGTTTAGAAGCTGCCGACACTCTTCGTCATTTTTTATCTCGTTTTGCTCGTTTACTCGTAAATATGTGGCTTTACAATGGAGTTGTGTGTCTCTACCTATGTAAGGCTTCACGCTGAAATTGCTGACGTCATCTGCTGGTCGCTGGTAACAGTCGTTTAGGAGCTGCAGACGCTCTTCATCATTTTTTTATCTTTTTTGCTCGATAACTCCTAAATGTGTGTCTTTACAAGGGAATTGTGTGTCTTTTCAAGGGAGTTGTGTGTCTTTACCTTTGGAAGGCTTCACGCTGAGGACGCTGACGTCATTCGCATTTCGCTAGTAACAGTCGTTTTAGAGCTACAGACGTATTTCTTTTTCTTTTTTATCACTTTTTGCTCGTTTTCTCCTAATTGTTTGTATTTTCAAGGAAGTTGTTTGTCTCTTCCTATATAAGGCTTCACACTGAAGACGCTGAAGTTATACGCAGGTCGCTAGTAACAGTCGTTTAGGAGCTGCAGACGCTCTTCGTCATCTTTTTCTTTTTGCTCGATAACTCCTAAATGTGTGTCTTTACAATGGAGTTTTGTGTCTTTACCTTTGGAAGGCTTCACGCTGAAGACGCTGACTTCATTCGCAGGTCGCTAGTAACAGTCGTTTAGGAGCTACAGTTTTTTTTTGTTTTTTTTATAACTTTTTGCTCGTTTTCTCCTAATTGTTTGTCTTTTCAAGGGAGTTGTGGGTCTTTTTCAATAGATGGCTTCAAGCTGAAGACGCTGACGTCATCATCAGGTCGCTAGTAACAGTCGTTTAAGAGGTGCAAGCCCTTTTCTTTGGTTTTTTATCACTTTTTGCTCGTTTTCTCCTAAATGTGTATATTTTCAAGGCATTTGTTTGTCTTTTCCTATATAAGGCTTCACGCTGAAGACGCTGAGGTCATCCGCAGGTCGCTAGTAATAGTCGTTTAGGAGCTGCCGACGCTCTTCGTCATTTTTTATCTCGTTTTGCTCGTTTACTCGCAAATATGTAGCTTTAAAATGGAGTTGTGTGTCTCTACCTATGTAAGGCTTCACGCTGAAGACGCTGAAGTCATACGCAGGTCGGTAGTAATAGTCGTTTAGGAGCTGCCGACACTCTTCGTCATTTTTTTTATCTCGTTTTGCTCGTTTACTCGTAAATATGTGGCTTTACAATGGAGTTGTGTGTCTCTATCTATGTAAGGCTTCACGCTGAAAGTGCTGACGTCATCTGCTGGTCGCTCGTAACAGTCGTTTATGAGCTGCAGACGCTCTTCGTCATTTTTTTATATTTTTTTGCCCGATAACTCCTAAATGTGTGTCTTTACAATGGAGTTGTGTGTCTTTATCTTTGGAAAGCTTCACGCTGAAGACGCTGACGTCATTTGCAGGTCGCTAGTAACAGTCGTTTAGGAGCTACTGACGTTTTTCTTTTTCTTTTTTATCACTTTTTCTCGTTTTCTGCTAATTGTGTGTCTTTTCAAGAGAGTTGTGGGTCTCTTTCAATAGATGGCTTCACGCTGAAGACGCTGACGTCATCATCAGGTCGCTAGTAACAGTCGTTTAAGAGCTGCAAGCTCTTTTCTTTGGTTTTTTATCACTTTTTGCTCGTTTTCTCCTAAATGTGTGTCGTCTCAAGGCAGTTTTGGGTCTCTTCCTATGAAAGGTTTTACGCTGAAGACGCTGACGTCATTTGCAGGTCGTTTGTAAAAGCCTTTTAGGAGCTGCAGGTTTTTACCTTTTAATTTTCAACACTTTTTGCTCGTTTTCTCCTAAATGTGTGTATTTTCAAGAGAGTTGAGGGATTTTTCCTGTGGAAGGCTTTACGCTGAAGACACTGACGTCATCTGCACGTCACTAGTCACAGACGTTTAGGACATACAGGCGTTTATCTTTTGTTTTTTATAACTTTTTGCTCGTTTTCTCCATAATGTGTTTCTTTTCAAGGTAGTTGTGGGTGTCTTCCTACACAAGGGTTCACGCTGAAGACGCTGACGTCATTCGCAGGTCGCTAGTAACAGTCGTTTTCGAGCTGCAAGCGTTTTTCTTTTGTTTTTTTATCACTTTTTGCTTTTTTTTTCTAAATGTTTGTATTTTCAAGGTAGGTGTGTGGGCACTTGCTATGGAAGGCTTCACTCCGAAGACGTTGACGTCATCCGCAAGTCGCTAGTAACAGACGTTTGGGAGCTACAGGCGCTTTTCTTTTATTTTTTTCATCACTTTTTGCTCGTTTTCTACTAAATAGGTGTCTTCTAAAAGGAGTTTTTGGTCTCTTCCTATGGAAGGCTTAACGCTGATGAAGCTGACGTCAACGGTTAGTCGCTAGTAACATAGGTTAGGTGCTGCAGACGCTTTTCTTTTGTTTTTAACACTTTTTGCTCGTTTTCTCCTAGATGTGTGTCTTTTCAAGGAAGTTGTAGGTCTTTTCCTATGAAAGGCTACACGCTGAAGACGCTGAAGTCATACGCAGGTCGCTAGTTACAGTCGTTTAGGAGCTACAGAAGTCTTTCTTTTTCTTTTCTTATCACATTTTGCTCGTTTTCTCCTAATTGTTTGTCTTTTCAAGGGAGTTGTGGGTCTCTTTCAATGGAAGGTTTCACGCTGATGACGCTGACGTCATCATCATGTCGCTATCAACAGTCGTTTACGAGCTGCAGGCGCTTTTCTTTTGTTTTTTATCACGTTTTGCTAGTTTTTTCCTAATTGTGTATCTTTTCAAGGGAGTTGTGGGTCTTTTCCTATGGTTGGCTTTAAGCCAAAGACGCTGACGTCATCCGCAGGTCGCTAGCAACAGGCGTTAAGGATCTACAGGCGTTTTTCTTTTTCTTTTTTATCAATTTTTTTCGTTTTCTCCTAATTGTGTGTCTTTTCAAGGGAGTTGTTTGTCTCTTCCTATATAAGGCTTCACGCTGAAGATGCTGACGTCATCTGCTGGTCGCTGGTATCAGTCGTTTAGGAGCTGCAGACGCTCTTCGTCATTTTTTTATCTTTTTTGCTCGATAACTCCTAAATGTGTGTCTTTACAAGGGAATTGTGTGTCTTTTCAAGGGAGTTGTGTGTCTTTACCTTTGGAAGGCTTCACCCTGAGGACGCTGACGTCATTCGCATTTCGCTAGTAACAGTCGTTTAGGAGCTACAGACGTATTTCTTTTTCTTTTTTATCACTTTTTGCTCGTTTTCTCCTAATTGTTTGTCTTTTCAAGGAAGTTGTTTGTCTCTTCCTATATAAGGCTTCACGCTGAAGACGCTGAAGTTATACGCAGGTCGCTAGTAACAGTCGTTTAGGAGCTGCAGACGCTCTTCGTCATCTTTTTTTTTTGCTCGATAACTCCTAAATGTGTGGCTTTACAATGGAGTTGTGTGCCTTAACCTTTGGAAGGCTTCACGCTGAAGACGCTGACGTCATTCGCAGGTCGCTAGTAACAGTCGTTTAGGAGCTACAGTTTTTTTTTTTTTTTTTATAACTTTTTGCTCGTTTTCTCCTAATTGTGTGTCTCTTCAAGAGAGTTGTGGGTCTCTTTCAATAGATGGCTTCACGACGAAGACGCTGACGTCATCATCAGGTCGCTAGTAACAGTCGTTTAAGAGCTGCAAGCTCTTTTCTTTGGTTTTTTATCACTTTTTGCTCGTTTTCTCCTAAATGTGTGTCGTCTCAAGGCAGTTTTGGGTCTCTTCCTATGAAAGGTTTTACGCTGAAGACGCTGACGTCATTTGCAGGTCGCTAGTAAAAGCCTTTTAGGAGCTGCAGGTTCTTATCTTTTAATTTTCAACACTTTTTGCTCGTTTTCTCCTAAATGTGTGTATTTTCAAGAGAGTTGAGGGATTTTTCCTGTGGAAGGCTTTACGCTGAAAACACTGACGTCATCTGCACGTCACTAGTCACAGACGTTTAGGACATACAGGCGTTTATCTTTTGTTTTTTATAACTTTTTGCTCGTTTTCTCCTTAATGTGTTTCTTTTCAAGGTAGTTGTGGGTGTCTTCCTACACAAGGGTTCACGCTGAAGACGCTGACGTCATTCGCAGGTCGCTAGTAACAGTCGTTTTCGAGCTGCAAGCGTTTTTCTTTTGTTTTTTATCACTTTTTGCTTTTTTTTTCTAAATGTTTGTATTTTCAAGGTAGGTGTGTGGGCACTTGCTATGGAAGGCTTCACTCCGAAGACGTTGACGTCATCCGCAAGTCGCTAGTAACAGACGTTTGGGAGCTACAGGCGCTTTTCTTTTATTTTTTTCATCACTTTTTGCTCGTTTTCTACTAAATAGGTGTCTTCTAAAAGGAGTTTTTGGTCTCTTCCTATGGAAGGCTTAACGCTGATGAAGCTGACGTCAACGGTTAGTCGCTAGTAACATAGGTTAGGTGCTGCAGACGCTTTTCTTTTGTTTTTTTACACTTTTTGCTCGTTTTCTCCTAGATGTGTGTCTTTTCAAGGAAGTTGTAGGTCTTTTCCTATGAAAGGCTACACGCTGAAGACGCTGAAGTCATACGCAGGTCGCTAGTTACAGTCGTTTAGGAGCTACAGAAGTCTTTCTTTTTCTTTTCTTATCACATTTTGCTCGTTTTCTCCTAATTGTTTGTCTTTTCAAGGGAGTTGTGGGTCTCTTTCAATGGAAGGTTTCACGCTGATGACGCTGACGTCATCATCATGTCGCTATCAACAGTCGTTTACGAGCTGCAGGCGCTTTTCTTTTGTTTTTTATCACGTTTTGCTAGTTTTTTCCTAATTGTGTATCTTTTCAAGGGAGTTGTGGGTCTTTTCCTATGGTTGGCTTTAAGCCAAAGACGCTGACGTCATCCGCAGGTCGCTAGCAACAGGCGTTAAGGATCTACAGGCGTTTTTCTTTTTCTTTTTTATCAATTTTTTTCGTTTTCTCCTAATTGTGTGTCTTTTCAAGGGAGTTGTTTGTCTCTTCCTATATAAGGCTTCACGCTGAAGATGCTGACGTCATCTGCTGGTCGCTGGTATCAGTCGTTTAGGAGCTGCAGACGCTCTTCGTCATTTTTTTATCTTTTTTGCTCGATAACTCCTAAATGTGTGTCTTTACAAGGGAATTGTGTGTCTTTTCAAGGGAGTTGTGTGTCTTTACCTTTGGAAGGCTTCACCCTGAGGACGCTGACGTCATTCGCATTTCGCTAGTAACAGTCGTTTAGGAGCTACAGACGTATTTCTTTTTCTTTTTTATCACTTTTTGCTCGTTTTCTCCTAATTGTTTGTCTTTTCAAGGAAGTTGTTTGTCTCTTCCTATATAAGGCTTCACGCTGAAGACGCTGAAGTTATACGCAGGTCGCTAGTAACAGTCGTTTAGGAGCTGCAGACGCTCTTCGTCATCTTTTTTTTTTGCTCGATAACTCCTAAATGTGTGGCTTTACAATGGAGTTGTGTGTCTTAACCTTTGGAAGGCTTCACGCTGAAGACGCTGACGTCATTCGCAGGTCGCTAGTAACAGTCGTTTAGGAGCTACAGTTTTTTTTTGTTTTTTTTATAACTTTTTGCTCGTTTTCTCCTAATTGTGTGTCTCTTCAAGAGAGTTGTGGGTCTCTTTCAATAGATGGCTTCACGACGAAGACGCTGACGTCATCATCAGGTCGCTAGTAACAGTCGTTTAAGAGCTGCAAGCTCTTTTCTTTGGTTTTTTATCACTTTTTGCTCGTTTTCTCCTAAATGTGTGTCGTCTCAAGGCAGTTTTGGGTCTCTTCCTATGAAAGGTTTTACGCTGAAGACGCTGACGTCATTTGCAGGTCGCTAGTAAAAGCCTTTTAGGAGCTGCAGGTTCTTATCTTTTAATTTTCAACACTTTTTGCTCGTTTTCTCCTAAATGTGTGTATTTTCAAGAGAGTTGAGGGATTTTTCCTGTGGAAGGCTTTACGCTGAAAACACTGACGTCATCTGCACGTCACTAGTCACAGACGTTTAGGACATACAGGCGTTTATCTTTTGTTTTTTATAACTTTTTGCTCGTTTTCTCCTTAATGTGTTTCTTTTCAAGGTAGTTGTGGGTGTCTTCCTACACTAGGGTTCACGCTGAAGACGCTGACGTCATTCGCAGGTCGCTAGTAACAGTCGTTTTCGAGCTGCAAGCGTTTTTCTTTTGTTTTTTATCACTTTTTGCTCGTTTTCTTCTAAATGTTTGTATTTTCAAGGTAGTGGTGTGGGCACTTGCTATGGAAGGCTTCACTCCGAAGACGTTGACGTCATCCGCAAGTCGCTAGTAACAGACGTTTAAGAGCTACAGGCGCTTTTATTTTATTTTTTTCATCACTTTTTGCTCGTTTTCTACTAAATAGGTGCCTTCTAAAAGGAGTTTTTGGTCTCTTCCTATGGAAGGCTTAACGCTGATGAAGCTGACGTCAACGGTTAGTCGCTAGTAACATAGGTTAGGTGCTGCAGACGCTTTTCTTTTGTTTTTAACACTTTTTGCTCGTTTTCTCCTAAATGTGTGTCGTCTCAAGGCAGTTTTGGGTCTCTTCCTATGAAAGGTTTTACGCTGAAGACGCTGACGTCATTTGCAGGTCGCTAGTAAAAGCCTTTTAGGAGCTGCAGGTTCTTATCTTTTAATTTTCAACACTTTTTGCTCGTTTTCTCCTAAATGTGTGTATTTTCAAGAGAGTTGAGGGATTTTTCCTGTGGAAGGCTTTACGCTGAAAACACTGACGTCATCTGCACGTCACTAGTCACAGACGTTTAGGACATACAGGCGTTTATCTTTTGTTTTTTATAACTTTTTGCTCGTTTTCTCCTTAATGTGTTTCTTTTCAAGGTAGTTGTGGGTGTCTTCCTACACTAGGGTTCACGCTGAAGACGCTGACGTCATTCGCAGGTCGCTAGTAACAGTCGTTTTCGAGCTGCAAGCGTTTTTCTTTTGTTTTTTATCACTTTTTGCTCGTTTTCTTCTAAATGTTTGTATTTTCAAAGTAGTGGTGTGGGCACTTGCTATGGAAGGCTTCACTCCGAAGACGTTGACGTCATCCGCAAGTCGCTAGTAACAGACGTTTAAGAGCTACAGGCGCTTTTATTTTATTTTTTTCATCACTTTTTGCTCGTTTTCTACTAAATAGGTGCCTTCTAAAAGGAGTTTTTGGTCTCTTCCTATGGAAGGCTTAACGCTGATGAAGCTGACGTCAACGGTTAGTCGCTAGTAACATAGGTTAGGTGCTGCAGACGCTTTTCTTTTGTTTTTAACACTTTTTGCTCGTTTTCTCCTAGATGTGTGTCTTTTCAAGGAAGTTGTAGGTCTTTTCCTATGAAAGGCTACACGCTGAAGACGCTGAAGTCATACGCAGGTCGCTAGTTACAGTCGTTTAGGAGCTACAGAAGTCTTTCTTTTTCTTTTCTTATCACATTTTGCTCGTTTTCTCCTAATTGTTTGTCTTTTCAAGGGAGTTGTGGGTCTCTTTCAATGGAAGGTTTCACGCTGATGACGCTGACGTCATCATCATGTCGCTATCAACAGTCGTTTACGAGCTGCAGGCGCTTTTCTTTTGTTTTTTATCACGTTTTGCTAGTTTTTTCCTAATTGTGTATCTTTTCAAGGGAGTTGTGGGTCTTTTCCTATGGTTGGCTTTAAGCCAAAGACGCTGACGTCATCCGCAGGTCGCTAGCAACAGGCGTTAAGGATCTACAGGCGTTTTTCTTTTTCTTTTTTATCAATTTTTTTCGTTTTCTCCTAATTGTGTGTCTTTTCAAGGGAGTTGTTTGTCTCTTCCTATATAAGGCTTCACGCTGAAGATGCTGACGTCATCTGCTGGTCGCTGGTAACAGTCGTTTAGGAGCTGCAGACGCTCTTCGTCATTTTTTTATCTTTTTTGCTCGATAACTCCTAAATGTGTGTCTTTACAAGGGAATTGTGTGTCTTTTCAAGGGAGTTGTGTGTCTTTACCTTTGGAAGGCTTCACCCTGAGGACGCTGACGTCATTCGCATTTCGCTAGTAACAGTCGTTTAGGAGCTACAGACGTATTTCTTTTTCTTTTTTATCACTTTTTGCTCGTTTTCTCCTAATTGTTTGTCTTTTCAAGGAAGTTGTTTGTCTCTTCCTATATAAGGCTTCACGCTGAAGACGCTGAAGTTATACGCAGGTCGCTAGTAACAGTCGTTTAGGAGCTGCAGACGCTCTTCGTCATCTTTTTTTTTTGCTCGATAACTCCTAAATGTGTGGCTTTACAATGGAGTTGTGTGTCTTAACCTTTGGAAGGCTTCACGCTGAAGACGCTGACGTCATTCGCAGGTCGCTAGTAACAGTCGTTTAGGAGCTACAGTTTTTTTTTGTTTTTTTTATAACTTTTTGCTCGTTTTCTCCTAATTGTGTGTCTCTTCAAGAGAGTTGTGGGTCTCTTTCAATAGATGGCTTCACGACGAAGACGCTGACGTCATCATCAGGTCGCTAGTAACAGTCGTTTAAGAGCTGCAAGCTCTTTTCTTTGGTTTTTTATCACTTTTTGCTCGTTTTCTCCTAAATGTGTGTCGTCTCAAGGCAGTTTTGGGTCTCTTCCTATGAAAGGTTTTACGCTGAAGACGCTGACGTCATTTGCAGGTCGCTAGTAAAAGCCTTTTAGGAGCTGCAGGTTCTTATCTTTTAATTTTCAACACTTTTTGCTCGTTTTCTCCTAAATGTGTGTATTTTCAAGAGAGTTGAGGGATTTTTCCTGTGGAAGGCTTTACGCTGAAAACACTGACGTCATCTGCACGTCACTAGTCACAGACGTTTAGGACATACAGGCGTTTATCTTTTGTTTTTTATAACTTTTTGCTCGTTTTCTCCTTAATGTGTTTCTTTTCAAGGTAGTTGTGGGTGTCTTCCTACACTAGGGTTCACGCTGAAGACGCTGACGTCATTCGCAGGTCGCTAGTAACAGTCGTTTTCGAGCTGCAAGCGTTTTTCTTTTGTTTTTTATCACTTTTTGCTCGTTTTCTTCTAAATGTTTGTATTTTCAAGGTAGTGGTGTGGGCACTTGCTATGGAAGGCTTCACTCCGAAGACGTTGACGTCATCCGCAAATCGCTAGTAACAGACGTTTAAGAGCTACAGGCGCTTTTCTTTTATTTTTTTCATCACTTTTTGCTCGTTTTCTACTAAATAGGTGCCTTCTAAAAGGAGTTTTTGGTCTCTTCCTATGGAAGGCTTAACGCTGATGAAGCTGACGTCAACGGTTAGTCGCTAGTAACATAGGTTAGGTGCTGCAGACGCTTTTCTTTTGTTTTTAACACTTTTTGCTCGTTTTCTCCTAGATGTGTGTCTTTTCAAGGAAGTTGTAGGTCTTTTCCTATGAAAGGCTACACGCTGAAGACGCTGAAGTCATACGCAGGTTGCTAGTTACTGTCGTTTAGGAGCTACAGAAGTCTTTCTTTTTCTTTTTTTATCACATTTTGCTCGTTTTCTCCTAATTGTTTGTCTTTTCAAGGGAGCTGTGGGTCACTTTCAATGGAAGGTTTCACGCTGAAGGTCGCTGACGTCATAATCAGGTCACTAGTAACAGTCGTTTAATAGGTGCAAGCTCTTTTCTTCCTTTTTTATTACTTTTTGCTCGTTTTCTCCTAAATGTATATCTATTCATGGGAGTTGTTTGTCTCTTCCTATATAAAGCTTCACGCTGAAGACGCTGAAGTCATACGCAGGTCGCTAGTAATAGTCGTTTAGGAGCTGCCGACGCTCTTCGTCATCTTTTTTTTTTTTTGCTTGATAACTCCTAAATGTGTGTTTTTACAATGGAGTTGTGTGTCTTTACCTTTGGAAGGCTTCACGCTGAAGACGCTGAGGTCATCCACAGGTCGCTAGTAATAGTCGTTTAGGAGCTGCCGACGCTCTTCGTCATTTTTTATCTCGTTTTGCTCGTTTACTCGTAAATATGTAGCTTTAAAATGGAGTTGTGTGTCTATACCTATGTAAGGCTTCACGCTGAAGACGCTGAAGTCATACGCAGGTCACTAGTTACAGTCGTTTAGGAGCTACAGACGTCTTTCTTTTTCTTTTTTTATCACATTTTGCTCGTTTTCTCCTAATTGTTTGTCTTTTCAAGGGAGTTGTGGGTCTCTTTCAATGGAAGGTTTCACGCTGATGACGCTGACGTCATCATCATGTCGCTATCAACAGTCGTTTACGAGCTGCAGGCGCTTTTCTTTTGTTTTTTATCACGTTTTGCTAGTTTTTTCCTAATTGTGTATCTTTTCAAGGGAGTTGTGGGTCTTTTCCTATGATTGGCTTTAAGCTAAAGACGCTGACGTCATCCGCAGGTCGCTAGCAACAGGCGTTAAGGATCTACAGGCGTTTTTCTTTTTCTTTTTTATCAATTCTTTTCGTTTCCTCCTAATTGTGTGTCTTTTCAAGGGAGTTGTTTGTCTCTTCCTATATAAGGCTTCACGCTGAAGATGCTGACGTCATCTGCTGGTCGGTTGTAACAGTCGTTTAGGAGTTGCAGACGCTCTTCGTCATCTTTTTTTTTTTTGTTTGATAACTCCTAAATGTGTGTCTTTACAAAGGAGTTGTGTGTCTTTACCTTTGGAAGGCTACACGCTGAAGACGCTGACGTCATTCGCAGGTCGCTAGTAACAGTCGTTTAGGAGCTAGAGTTGTTTTTTTTTGTTTTATAACTTTTTGCTCGTTTTCTCCTAATTGTTTGTCTTTTCAAGGGAGTTGTGTGTCTCTTTCAATAGATGGCTTCACGCTGAAGACGCTGACGTCATCATCAGGGCGCTAGTAACAGTCGTTTAAGAGCTGCAAGCTCTTTTCTTTGGTTTTCTATCACTTTTTGCTCGTTTTCTCCTAAATGTGTATATTTTCAAGGGAGTTGTTTGTCTTTTCCTATATAAGGCTTCACGCTGAAGACGCTGAGGTCATCCGCAGGTCGCTAGTAATAGTCGTTTAGGAGCTGCCGACGCTCTTCGTCATTTTTTATCTCGTTTTGCTCGTTTACTCGTAAATATGTAGCTTTAAAATGGAGTTGTGTGTCTCTACCTATGTAAGGCTTCACGCTGAAGACGCTGAAGTCATAATCAGGTCACTAGTTACAGTCGTTTAGGAGCTTCAGACGTCTTTCTTTTTTTATCACATTTTGCTCGTTTTCTCCTAATTGTTTGTCTTTTCAAGGGAGTTGTGGGTCTTTTTCAATGGAAGGTTTCACGCTGATGACGCTGACGTCATCATCATGTCGCTATCAACAGTCGTTTACGAGCTGCAGGCGATTTTCTTTTGTATTTTATCACGTTTTGCTAGTTTTTTCCTAATTGTGTATCTTTTCAAGGGAGTTGTGGGTCTTTTCCTATTGTTGGCTTTAAGCTAAAGACGCTGACGTCATCATCAGGTCGCTAGTAACAGTCGTTAAAGAGCTGCAAGCTCTTTTCTTTGGTTTTTTATCACTTTTTGCTCGTTTTCTCCTAAATGTGTGTCGTCTCAAGGCAGTTTTGGGTCTCTTCCTATGAAAGGTTTTACGCTGAAGACGCTGACGTCATTTGCAGGTCGCTAGTAAAAGCCTTTTAGGAGCTGCAGGTTCTTATCTTTTAATTTTCAACACTTTTTGCTCGTTTTCTCCTAAATGTGTGTATTTTCAAGAGAGTTGAGGGATTTTTCCTGTGGAAGGCTTTACGCTGAAAACACTGACGTCATCTGCACGTCACTAGTCACAGACGTTTAGGACATACAGGCGTTTATCTTTTGTTTTTTATAACTTTTTGCTCGTTTTCTCCTTAATGTGTTTCTTTTCAAGGTAGTTGTGGGTGTCTTCCTACACAAGGGTTCACGCTGAAGACGCTGACGTCATTCGCAGGTCGCTAGTAACAGTCGTTTTCGAGCTGCAAGCGTTTTTCTTTTGTTTTTTATTACTTTTTGCTCGTTTTCTTCTAAATGTTTGTATTTTCAAGGTAGTGGTGTGGGCACTTGCTATGGAAGGCTTCACTCCGAAGACGTTGACGTCATCCGCAAGTCGCTAGTAACAGACGTTTAAGAGCTACAGGCGCTTTTCTTTTATTTTTTTCATCACTTTTTGCTCGTTTTCTACTAAATAGGTGCCTTCTAAAAGGAGTTTTTGGTCTCTTCCTATGGAAGGCTTAACGCTGATGAAGCTGACGTCAACGGTTAGTCGCTAGTAACATAGGTTAGGTGCTGCAGACGCTTTTCTTTTGTTTTTAACACTTTTTGCTCGTTTTCTCCTAGATGTGTGTCTTTTCAAGGAAGTTGTAGGTCTTTTCCTATGAAAGGCTACACGCTGAAGACGCTGAAGTCATACGCAGGTTGCTAGTTACTGTCGTTTAGGAGCTACAGAAGTCTTTCTTTTTCTTTTTTTATCACATTTTGCTCGTTTTCTCCTAATTGTTTGTCTTTTCAAGGGAGCTGTGGGTCACTTTCAATGGAAGGTTTCACGCTGAAGGTCGCTGACGTCATAATCAGGTCACTAGTAACAGTCGTTTAATAGGTGCAAGCTCTTTTCTTCCTTTTTTATTACTTTTTGCTCGTTTTCTCCTAAATGTATATCTATTCATGGGAGTTGTTTGTCTCTTCCTATATAAAGCTTCACGCTGAAGACGCTGAAGTCATACGCAGGTCGCTAGTAATAGTCGTTTAGGAGCTGCCGACGCTCTTCGTCATCTTTTTTTCTTTTTTGCTTGATAACTCCTAAATGTGTGTCTTTACAATGGAGTTGTGTGTCTTTACCTTTGGAAGGCTTCACGCTGAAGACGCTGAGGTCATCCACAGGTCGCTAGTAATAGTCGTTTAGGAGCTGCCGACGCTCTTCGTCATTTTTTATCTCGTTTTGCTCGTTTACTCGTAAATATGTAGCTTTAAAATGGAGTTGTGTGTCTATACCTATGTAAGGCTTCACGCTGAAGACGCTGAAGTCATACGCAGGTCACTAGTTACAGTCGTTTAGGAGCTACAGACGTCTTTCTTTTTCTTTTTTTATCACATTTTGCTCGTTTTCTCCTAATTGTTTGTCTTTTCAAGGGAGTTGTGGGTCTCTTTCAATGGAAGGTTTCACGCTGATGACGCTGACGTCATCATCATGTCGCTATCAACAGTCGTTTACGAGCTGCAGGCGCTTTTCTTTTGTTTTTTATCACGTTTTGCTAGTTTTTTCCTAATTGTGTATCTTTTCAAGGGAGTTGTGGGTCTTTTCCTATGATTGGCTTTAAGCTAAAGACGCTGACGTCATCCGCAGGTCGCTAGCAACAGGCGTTAAGGATCTACAGGCGTTTTTCTTTTTCTTTTTTATCAATTCTTTTCGTTTCCTCCTAATTGTGTGTCTTTTCAAGGGAGTTGTTTGTCTCTTCCTATATAAGGCTTCACGCTGAAGATGCTGACGTCATCTGCTGGTCGGTTGTAACAGTCGTTTAGGAGTTGCAGACGCTCTTCGTCATCTTTTTTTTTTTTTGTTTGATAACTCCTAAATGTGTGTCTTTACAAAGGAGTTGTGTGTCTTTACCTTTGGAAGGCTACACGCTGAAGACGCTGACGTCATTCGCAGGTCGCTAGTAACAGTCGTTTAGGAGCTAGAGTTGTTTTTTTTTGTTTTATAACTTTTTGCTCGTTTTCTCCTAATTGTTTGTCTTTTCAAGGGAGTTGTGTGTCTCTTTCAATAGATGGCTTCACGCTGAAGACGCTGACGTCATCATCAGGGCGCTAGTAACAGTCGTTTAACAGCTGCAAGCTCTTTTCTTTGGTTTTCTATCACTTTTTGCTCGTTTTCTCCTAAATGTGTATATTTTCAAGGGAGTTGTTTGTCTTTTCCTATATAAGGCTTCACGCTGAAGACGCTGAGGTCATCCGCAGGTCGCTAGTAATAGTCGTTTAGGAGCTGCCGACGCTCTTCGTCATTTTTTATCTCGTTTTGCTCGTTTACTCGTAAATATGTAGCTTTAAAATGGAGTTGTGTGTCTCTACCTATGTAAGGCTTCACGCTGAAGACGCTGAAGTCATAATCAGGTCACTAGTTACAGTCGTTTAGGAGCTTCAGACGTCTTTCTTTTTTTATCACATTTTGCTCGTTTTCTCCTAATTGTTTGTCTTTTCAAGGGAGTTGTGGGTCTTTTTCAATGGAAGGTTTCACGCTGATGACGCTGACGTCATCATCATGTCGCTATCAACAGTCGTTTACGAGCTGCAGGCGATTTTCTTTTGTATTTTATCACGTTTTGCTAGTTTTTTCCTAATTGTGTATCTTTTCAAGGGAGTTGTGGGTCTTTTCCTATTGTTGGCTTTAAGCTAAAGACGCTGACGTCATCCGCAGGTCGCTAGCAACAGGCGTTAAGGATCTACAGGCGTTTTTCTTTTTCTTTTTTATCAATTTTTTTCGTTTTCTCCTAATTGTGTGTCTTTTCAAGGGAGTTGTTTGTCTCTTCCTATATAAGGCTTCACGCTGAAGATGCTGACGTCATCTGCTGGTCGGTTGTAACAGTCGTTTAGGAGTTGCAGACGCTCTTCGTCATTTTTTTTATCTCTTTTTGCTCGATAACTCCTAAATGTGTGTCTTTACAAGGGAGTTGTGTGTCTTTACAAGGGACTTGTGTGTCTTTACAAGGCAGTTGTGTGTCTTTACCTTTGGAAGGCTTCACGCTGAGGACGCTGACGTCATTCGCAGGTCGCTAGTAACAGTCGTTTAAGAGCTACAGACGTTTTTCTTTTTCTTTTTTATCACTTTTTGCTCGTTTTCTCCTAATTGTTTGTATTTTCAAGGAAGTTGTTTGTCTCTTCCTATATAAGGCTTCACGCTGAAGACGCTGAAGTCATACGCAGGTCGCTAGTAATAGTCGTTTAGGAGCTGCCGACGATCTTCATCATTTTTTATCTCGTTTTGCTCGTTTACTCGTAAATACGTGGCTTTACAATGGAGTTGTGTGTCTCTACCTATGTAAGGCTTCACGCTGAAAGTGCTGACGTCATCTGCTGGTCGCTGGTAACAGTCGTTTAGGAGCTGCAGACGCTCTTCGTCATCTTTTTTTTTTTTGCTCGATAACTCCTAAATGTGTGTCTTTACAATGGAGTTGTGTGTCTCTACCTTTGGAAGGCTTCACGCTGAAGACGCTGACGTCATTCGCAGGTCGCTAGTAACAGTCGTTTAGGAGCTACAGTTTTTTTTTTTTTTATAACTTTTTGCTCGTTTTCTCCTAATTGTTTGTCTTTTTAAGGGAGTTGTGGGTCTTTTTCAATAGATGGCTTCACGCTGAAGACGCTGACGTCATCATCATGTCGCTATCAACAGTCGTTTACGAAATGTAGGCGCTTTTCTTTGGTTTTTTTATCACGTTTTTATTGTTTTTTCTTAATTGTGTGTCTTTTCAAAGGAGTT
The DNA here is from genome assembly GCA_037074705.1 of Zhengitettix transpicula. Taxonomy (NCBI): domain Eukaryota; kingdom Metazoa; phylum Arthropoda; class Insecta; order Orthoptera; family Tetrigidae; genus Zhengitettix; species Zhengitettix transpicula. The sequence continues at coordinate 24,360 of JAYJMR010000025.1, forward strand.
GTGGGTCTTTTCCTATGATTGGCTTTAAGCTAAAGACGCTGACGTCATCCGCAGGTCGGTAGCAACAGGCGTTAAGGATCTACAGACGTTTTTCTTTATCATTTTTATCACTTTTTCTCGTTTTCTCCTAATTTTGTGTCTTTTCAAGGGAGTTGTTTGTCTCTTCCTATATAAGGCTTAACGCTGAAGATGCTGACGTCATCTGCTGGTCGCTAGTAACAGTCGTTTAGGAGCTGCAGACGCTCTTCGTCATTTTTTTATAACTTTTGGCTCGATAACTCTCTAATGTGTGTCTTTACAATGGAGTTGTGTGTTATAACCCTTGGAAGGCTTCACGCTTAAGACGCTGACGTCATCCGCAGGTCGATAGTAACAGGCGTTAAGGATCTACAGACGTTTTTCTTTTTCTTTTTTATCACTTTTTCTCGTTTTCTGCTAATTGTGTGTCTTTTCAAGAGAGTTGTGGGTCTCTTTCAATAGATGGCTTCACGCTGAAGATGCTGACGTCATTTGCTGGTCGCTGGTAACAGTCGTTTAGGAGCTGCAGACGCTCTTCGTCATTTTTTTATCTTTTTTGCTCGATAACTCCTAAATGTGTGTCTTTACAAGGGAGTTGTGTGTCTTAACCTTTGGAAAGCTTCATGCTGAGGACGCTGACGTCATTCGCAGGTCGCTAGTAACAGTCGTTTAGGAGCTACAGACATTTTTCTTTTTCTTTTTTATCACTTTTTGCTCGTTTTCTCCTAATTGTTTGTCTTTTCAATGGAGTTGTTTGTCTCTTCCTATATAAGGCTCCACGCTGAAAACGCTGACGTCATCCGCAGGTCGCTAGTAACAGGCGTTAAGGATCTACAGACGTTTTTCATTTTCTTTTTTATCACTTTTTCTCGTTTTCTGCTAATTGTGTGTCTTTTCAAGAGAGTTGTGGGTCTCTTTCAATAGACGGCTTCACGCTAAAGATGCTGACTTTATCTGCTGGTCGCTAGTAACAGTCGTTTAGGAGCTGCAGACGCTCTTCGTCATTTTTTTTAACACTTTTTGCTCGATAACTCCTAAATGTGTGTCTTTACAATGGAGTTGAGTGTTATTACCTTTGGAAGGCTTAACGCTGAAGACGCTGACGTCATCCGCAGGTCGCTAGTAACAGGCGTTAAGGATCTACAGACGTTTTTCTTTTTCTTTTTTATCACTTTTTCTCGTTTTCTCCTAATTGTGTGTCTTTTCAAGGGATTTGTGGGTCTCTTTCAATAGATTGCTTCACGCTGAAGAGGCTGACGTCATCATCAGGTCGCTAGTAACAGTCGTTTAAGAGCTGCAAGATCTTTTCTTTTGTTTTTTATCACTTTTAGCTCGTTTTCTTTTAAATGTGTCTTTTCAAGGGAGTTGTGGGTCTCTTCCTATGGACGGTTTCACGCTGAAGACGCTGACGTCATCTGCAGGTCGCTTGTAGCAGTAGTTTATGAGCAGCAGGCGCTCTTCGTCATTTTTTATCTCTTTTTGCTCGTTTTCTCCTAAAAGTTTGTCTTATCAAGGAAGTTGTGGGTCTCTTCCTATGCAACGCGTAACTCTGAAGACGCTGACGTCATCCATAGGTCGCTAGTAACAGTCCTTTAGGGGCTGCAAGCGCTTTTCTTTTGTTTTCGTATAGCTTTTTGCTCGTTTGTTCCTAAATGTGTATGTTTTCGAGGGAGTTGTTTGTCTCATCCTATATAAGCCTTCAGGCCCATTTCTTTTAATTTTCAACACTTTTTGCTCGTTTTCTCCTGAATTTGTGTCCTTTTAAGAGAGATGTGGGTCTCTTCCTAATGAAGGCTTCACGCTAAAGACGCTGATGTCCATTGCAGGTCGCTAGTAACAGTTGTTTAGGAGATAAAGTCGTTTTTCATTTGTTTTTTATCACTTTTTACTCGTTTTCTCCTAAAGATGAGTCTTTTCATGGGAGTTGTGGGTCTCTTCATATTAATGGCTTCACGCTGAAGACGCTAAAGTCATCCAGAAGCCGCTAGTAACAGTCGTTAAGGAGCTAACGACGTTTATCTTTTTCTTTTTTATCACTTTTTGTTTGTTTTCTCCCAATTGTGTGTCGTTTCAAGGGAGTTGTGGGTCTTTTCCTATGGAAAGATTCACGCAGAAGACGCTGACGTCATTCGAAGTTCCCTAGTACAGTCGTTTAGGAACCGCAGGCGATTTTATTTTGTTTTTTATCATATTTTGCAAGTTTTCTTTTTAATCTGTGTCGTTTCAAGAAAGTTGTGGGTCTTTTCCTATGGAAGGTTTTTCGCTAAAGACGCTGAAGTCATCCGCAGGTCGCTAGTAACAGTCTTTTACGAGCTGCCGACGCTCATTGTCATTTTTTTATCTCTTTTTGCTCGTTTTCTCCTAAATGTTTGTCTTATAAAGGATGTTGTGGGTATTTTCCTATGCAACAAGTAACCCTGAAAACGCTGCTGTCATCCGCAGGTCGCTAGTAACAGTCGTTTAGGAAATACAGGCGTTTTTCTATTGTTTATTATCACTTCTTTATCGTTTTCTTCTAAATGAGTGTCTTCTCAAGGGAGTTTTGGGTCTCTTCCAATGAAAGGTTTTACGCTGAAGACGCTGTCGTCATTTGCAGGACGCAAGTAAAAGCCTTTTAGGAGCTGCAGGGGCTTTTCTTTTAATTTTCAACACTTTTTGCTCGTTCTCTCCTAAATGTGTGTTTTTTCAAGGGAGTTGTTTGTCTCTTTGTATAAAAGGTTCACGCTGAAAACACTGACGTCATCCGCACGTCACTAGTAACAGACGTTTAGGAGTTACAGGCGTTTATATTTTGTTTTTTATAACTTTTTTCTCGTTTTCTCCTAAATGTGTGTCTTTTCAAGATAGTTGTGGGTCTCTTTCAATGGAAGGCTTCACGCTGAAGCCTCTGACGTCATCATCAGGTCGCTAGCAACAGTCGTTTACGAGCTGCAGGCGCTTTTCTTTTATTTTTTATAACGTTTTGCTTGTTTTTTCCGAATTGTGTGTCTTTTCAAGGCAGTTGTGGGTCTTTTCCTATGGTTGGGTTTAAGCTATTGACGCTGACGTCATCCGCAGGTCGCTAGTAACAGGCGTTAAGGAGCTACAGACGTTTTTCTTTTTCTTTTTTATCTTTTTTTCTCGTTTTCTCCTAATTGTGTGTCTTTTCAAGGGAGTTGTGGGTCTCTTCCAATAGATGGCTTCACACTGAAGACGCTGACGTCATCATCAGGTCGCTTGTAACAGTCGTTTAGGAGCTGCCGACGCTCTTCGTCATTTTTTTTATCTCTATTTGCTCATTTACTCCTAAATGTGTGTCTTTACAATGGAGTTGAGTGTCTTTATCTTTGGAAGGCTTCACGCTGAAGACGCTGACGTCATCTGCTCGTCGCTGGTAACAGTCGTTTAGGAGCTGCAGGAGCTTTTCTTATGTTTTATATCACTTTTATCTGGTTTTCTTTTAAATGTGTCTATTCAAGGGAGTTGTGGGTCTCTTCCTATGGACGGTTTCACGCTGAAGACGCTGACGTCATCTGCAGGTCGCTTGTAGCAGTAGTTTATGAGCTGCAGGCGCTCTTCGTCATTTTTTTATCTCTTTTTGCTCGTTTTCTCCTAAATGTGTGTCTTATCAAGGAAGTTGTGGGTCTCTTCCTATGCAACGCGTAACTCTGAAGACGCTGAAGTCATCCACAGGTCGCTAGTAACAGTCCTTTAGGAACTGCAAGCGCTTTTCTTTTGTTTTTGTATCACTTTTTTCTCGTTTTTTCCTAAATGTGTATCTCTTCAAGGGAGTTGTTTGTCTCATCCTATATAAGCCTTCAGGCGCATTTCTTTTAATTTTCAACACTTTTTGCTCGTTTTCTCCTGAATGTGTGTCTTTTTAAGGGAGTTATGGGTCTCTTCCTAATGAAGGCTTCACGCTGAAGACGCTGACGTCAATTGCAGGTCGCTAGTTACAGTCGTTTAGGAGCTGAAGGCGCTATTCTTTTGTTCCGTATTCTTTTTTGCTTGCTTTCTCCTAAATGTGTGTCTTATCAAGGGAGTTCTTGGTGTCTTCTTATGAAAAGCTTCAGGCTAAAGACGCTGACGTTATCCGCAGGTCGCTAGTAACAGTCGTTTACAAGCTACATAAGCTCTTAGTCATTTTTTTATCACTTTTTGCTTGTTTTCTCCTACATGTGTGTCTTAACAAGGAAGTTGTGGGTATCTTCCTATGCAACGCGTAACTCTGAAGACGCTGACGTCATCTGCAGGTCGCTAGAAACAGTAGTTTAGGAGATACAGGCGTTTTTCTATTGTTTATTATCACTTTTTTTATCGTTTTCTCCTAAATTTTTGTCTTCTCAAGAGAGTTTTGGGTCTCTTCCTATGAAAGGTTTTACGCTGAAGACGCTGACGTCATTTGCAGGTCGCTAGTAAAAGCCTTTTCGGAGCTGCAGGCGCTTTTCTTTTAATTTTCAACACTTTTTGCTCGTTTTCTACTGAATGTGTGTCTTTTTAAGGGAGTTGTGGGTCTTATCCTAATGAAGGCCTCACGCTGAAGAAGCTGACGTCAATTGCAGGTCGGTAGTATCAGTCTTATGGGAACTGCCGACACTCTTTATCATTTTTTTATCTCTTTTTGCTCGTTTACTCCTAACTTTGTGTCTTTACAATAGAATTGTGTGTCTCTAACTATGCAACGCTACACGCTGACGACGCTGACGTTATCAGCAGGTCGCTAGTAGCAGTTTTTTAGGAGCTGCAGGCGCTCTTCGTCATCTTCTTATTATCTTTTGCTCGTTTTCTCCTACATGTGTGTCTTATCAAGGAAGTTGTGGGTATCTTCCTATGCAACGCGTAACTCTGAACACGCTGACGTCATCTGTAGGGCGCTAGAAACAGTCGTTTAGGAGATACAGGCGTTTATCTTTTGTTTTTTATAACTTTTTGCTTGTTTTCTCCTAAATGTGTTTCTTTTTAAGGAAGTTGTTGGTCTCTTTCAATGGAAGGCTTCACGCTAAAGACGCTGACGTCATCATCAGGTCGCTAGCAACAGTCGTTTACGAGCTGCAGGCGCTTTTCTTTTATTTTTTATCACGTTTTGCTTGTTTTTTCCGAATTGTGTGTCTTATCAAGGAAGTTGTGGGTCTCTTCCTATGCAACGCGTAACTCTGAAGACGCTGACGTCATCCACTGGTCGCTAGTAACAGTCGTTTAGGAGATACAGGCGTTTTTCTTTTGTTTATTATCACTTCTTGATCGTATTCTCCTAAATGTGTTTCTTCTCAAGGGAGTTTTGGGTCTCTTCCTATGATAGGTTTTACGCTGAAGACGCTGACGTCATTTGCAGGTCGTTAGTAACAGTCGTTTACGAGCTACAGGCGCTTTTCATTTGTGTTTATTACTTTTAGCTAGATTTCTCCTAAATGTGTGTTTTTACAAGGTAGTTGTGGGTCCCTACTTATGGAAGGCCTAACGCTGAAGACGCTGACGTCTTCTGCAGGTCGCTAGTAACAGTCGTTTAGGTGTTACAGGCGCTTTTCTTCTGTTTTTATCACTTTAAGATCGTTTTCTCCTAAATTTGTGTCTTTACAAGGGAGTTGTGGGTTTCTACCTATGGAAGGCTTAACGCTGAAGACGCTGACGTTATCTGCAAGTCGCTAGTAACAGTCGTTTAGGAGCAGCTGAAGCTCTTCCTCATTTTTTATCTCATTTTGCTCGTTTTCTCATAATTGTGTGTCTTTTCAAGACAGTTTTTGGTCTCTTCCTATAAAAGGCTACACGCTGAAGACGCTGACGTCATTCGCAGGTCGCTAGAAACACTCGTTTAGAGCTACAGACGTTTTTCTTTTTCTTTTATATCCCTTTTTGCTCGTTTTCTCCTAATTGTTTGTCTTTTCAAGGGAGTTGTGGGTCTCTTTCAATGGAAGGCTTCACGCTGAAGACGCTGACGTCATCATCATGTCGCTATCAACAGTCGTTTACGAGCTTCAGGCGCTTTTCTTTTGTTTTTTTTATCACGTTTTGCTTGTTTTTTCCTAATTGTGTGTCTTTTCAAGGGAGTTGTGGGTCTTTTCCTTTGGTTGGCTTTAAGCTAAAGACGCCGACGTCATCCGCATGTCGCTAGTAACAGTCGTTAAGGATCTACAGACGTTTTTCTTTTTCATCTTTATCACTTTTTCTCGTTTTCTCCTTAATTGTGTGTCTTTTGAAGGAAGTTGCGGGTCTCTTCCAATAGACGGCTTCACGCTGAATACGCTGACGTCATCTGCTGGTCGCTGGTAACAGTCGGTTAGAAGCTGCAGACGCTATTCGTCATTTTTTCATCTCTTTTTGCTCGTTTACTCCTAAACGTGTGTCTTATAAATGGAGTTCTTGATGTTTTCCTATGAAAAACTTCACGCTAAAGACGCTGACGTTAGCCGCAGGTCGCTAGTAACAGTCGTTTAGGTGTTACAGGCGTTTATCTTCTGTATTTTATCACTTTTTGATCGTTTTCTTCTAAATGTGTCTTTTCAAGGGAGTTGTGGTTCTGTTCCTATGGAAGGCATCACGCTGAAGACGTTGACGTCATCCGCAAGTCGCTAGTAACAGACGTTTGGGAGCTACAGGCGTTTTTCTTTTATTTTTTTTATCACTTTTTGCTCATTTTGTACTAAATAGATGTCTTCTAAAAGGAGTTTTTGGTCTCTTCGTATGGAAGGCTTAACGCTAATGAAGCTGACGTCAACGGTTAGTCGATAGTAACATAAGTTAGGTGCTGCAAACGCTTTTCTTTTGTTTTTTAACACTTTTTGCTCGTTTTCTCCTAGATGTGTGTCTTTTCAAGGAAGTTGTGGGTCTTTTCCTATGAAAGGCTACACGCTGAAGACGCTGACGTCATTCGCAGGTCGCTAGTAACAGTCGTTTAGGAGCTACTGACGTTTTTCTTTTTCTTTTTTATCACTTTTTGCTCGTATTCTCCTAATTGTTTGTCTTTTCAAGGGAGTTTTGGATCTCTTCCTATGAAAGGGTTTACGCTGAAGACGCTGACGTCATTTGCAGGTCGCTAGTAAAAGCCTTTTAGGAGCTGCAGGCGCTTTTCTATTTAATTTTCAACACTTTTTGCTCGTTTTCTCCTAAATGTGTGTTTTTTCAAGAGAGTTAAGGCATTTTTCCCGTGAAAGGCTTCACGCTGAAAACACTGACGTCAACCGCACGTCACTAGTAACAGACGTTTAGGAGCTGCAGGCGCTTTTCCTTTCTTTTTTATCACGTTTTGCTTGTTTTTTCCGAATTGTGTGTCTTATCAAGGAAGTTGTGGGTCTCTTCCTATGCAACGCGTAACTCTGAAGACGCTGACGTCATCCACTGGTCGCTAGTAACAGTCGTTTAGGAGATACAGGCGTTTTTCTTTTGTTTATTATCACTTTTTGATCGTATTCTCCTAAATGTGTTTCTTCTCAAGGGAGTTTTGGGTCTCTTTCTATGATAGGTTTTACGCTGAAGACGCTGACGTCATTTGCCGGTCGCTAGTAAAATCTTTTTAGGAGCTGCAGGCGAATTTCTTTTAATTTTCAACACTTTTGGCTCGTTTTCTCCTGAATGTGTGTCTTTTTAAGGGATTTGTGGGTCTCTTCCTAATGAAGCCTTCACGCTTTAGACGCTGACGTTATCCGCAGGCCGCTAGTAACAGTCGTTTATGAGCTACATACGCTCTTCGTCATTTTTTTTATCACTTTTTGCTCGTTTTCTCCTAAATGTGTGTATTTTCAAGGGAGTTGTGGTTCTGTTTCTATGGAAGGCATCACGCTGAAGACGCTAACGTCATTTGCAGGTCGCTAGTAACAGTCGTTTACGAGCTACAGGCGCTTTTCATTTGTGTTTATCACTTTTAGCTAGATTTCTCGTAAATGTTTGTTTTTACAAGGTAGTTGTGGGTCCCTACTTATAGAAAGGCCTAACGCTGAAGACGCTGACGTCTTCTGCAGGTCGCTAGTAACAGTCGTTTAGGTGTTACAGGCGCTTTTCTTCTGTTTTTATCACTTTAAGATCGTTTTCTCCTAAATTTGTGTCTTTGTGTCTTTACAAGGGAGTTGTGGGTTTCTACCTATGGAAGGCTTAACGCTGAAGACGCTGACGTTATCTGCAAGTCGCTAGTAACAGTCGTCTAGGAGCAGCTGAAGCTCTTCCTCATTTATATATATATATATACAAAAACACTAGTAGAGAATAAATTTTAGTGTTTTGTGCTTATGAAATAGTTTTTTTCCTTTAGTGAGTTCATTTCAGTTGTAGAACTTAATAAATTAGTGGGATATAAAAATTAGCTGGTTGATAAAATGTAGTCATGGAAATTGATTCCAGGAGAACAAATTTATAAGTACTCGAAATGTGTTGAAGGATTCAAAGTAAGAAAGAATGAGAAATATATTAATGGGTGGATGGATGTGGTTTTGTGGAAATAAAGTATTACAAAAGAGAAACCAGTGTGAAAATAAATTGGATGTTAGGAAAGGGACCATTTTTGAAAGATCGCAATTGACTATGTTCGTAAATCTGTCGGTGGATGACGTGCCGCTGACAGCGAATCGAATCAAATCGGCGTGTATTATTCTACTTGCGTAGTTTGTTCGTTCTTTTTCAGGGAGGTCGTAGAGTGTCACTTGTTTGTTACCGTAGTACAGAAACTGTTTCAACGTAATACTGACAGTACTACGCTTCATAAGGTAAGTAAAGTCACCATTTCTATTTCCAGGATTAGTGTCTTAAATGGGATTATGCTGAAGTTGGCGGCCCATCATTGCGGGGAACGCGTTGAGGTTATCACCGGTGTCTGTCTGTGACGTCACTATGACGTCACACCTGCTCTCTCGTTGATGAATTTTAGTATTAATTAAATTTACATATCGTACAAATTACTCGTCTTCATACAATTTTTTTATTTGCCGGTCTTAAAACTGCCATTTTTGGCAGAAAAAAATTTCCCCCCTCCCCCCATTTACATACCCTAGATTCCTCCCGGTTCTTAGTCGTCAGCCGTTAAACCCTCTTAATTCTGTCACTTTCCCAAAAATCTATCTCGTTTTTATTATATTTTAGATGTTATACGTAAAATACCTACGTCAGAATTTTGATATACATTTATAAATAATGTTTGCAATATACATTTATTTTTTACATCTTATTACAAGTTTATACCTCGCGATTCTGCAAGAAAAAACGTTCGAAATCGCCGGAACCTGCAATTCCACGAAATTAAATAGAAAACAACCACTGCTATCGGATTAATTCGGGAAAAGGAACCTCCACTTGACTTATGAAATGCAAACCAACTTCCTAACAAGAAATAAAGTAATGTTAAAACTCACGTGTCAAAATTTCTGCAACTGCCGTAAATGGATTCGCCACTGGAGGCATCCACTTTCGACACAGATTGTGTCAGGGTTGATGTCGGAAAGACGGAAATTATTTTCCTTGAATTAATAAAATGTAATAAGGTGATGAAACCGAGGCACGTGTCTGCTACACTTAAGTAATCTGCGTCTCGCCGCACACGAGGCAAGTTTCCAATCGAACAACGGCGTGACGAGAAAAAACAACACACTGGTGGCGAAACCTCAAACCACCTCCCCACCCCTATCTCAGCATCATTATCGCAATAATACATCAACTACGTCAAGTTTACGCACCAGCTGGACCACCCTAGTATGTTTTGAATAACGCGATCGTCGTTGTCGCCGCCGCACGGACGTACGATCGGATAACACGGCTTTCACAATTATGTATCTGATACGTATATATACATAACACCGTACTTTTATCGCTCATTATTTTACGAATCAAAGGAGGTATATATATGTCGAATAAATTAACAATCCTTGTTAACGAAGATTGCGTAGATATTTTGAAAACAGAGGTTCATAGTCGTCAGCCAGTTAAAGCCTCCTTGTAGTTATGTAACTTTCCAAAAAATCTATCTCGTTTATATAATATTTTAGATGTTATACGTAAAATACCAACGACAGGATATTAGTATACATTTATACATAATGTTATCAACATACGTTCATTTTTTACATCTTACTACAAGTTTATACCTAGCGGAGCGCCTCTAAAGCGGCCTACGAAAAACACGTCTTCCGCACGCACGCGGGCTGAGTAAGCATTACTGTTCCATGCGAACCTTAGTAAAAAACTTCAAATTAATATTCCGTGGTCCGATTTTTTTTTACATTAATTTATTCTCTATTAGTGTTTGTATATATATATATATATATATATATATACTCGTCAGTTAGTTGAAAAATATATTTTCCACCATTGTTTTTACTTTTATATATACATCTTCTCGCAGGCAGGACCGGGCACTAGCGAGTCCAATTAATTATCGGGGAGAAGACGTTCTCCGTGCTCACCAGCTGGACCAAGCTCCTATATTTTGTATTTCGCGAGCGTCGTCGTCGCCGCCGCACGCGCGTACGATCGGATAACACGGCTTTCCCAATTATGTATCAGATATGTATATATACAAAACACTGTACTTTATCCGCTCATTTTTTTTGGCTCAAAGTAAGTTTATATACGTCAAAAAAATTAATAATCCTTGTTGACGGAGATAGCGTAGCTATTGGGAAAACTGAGGTTCTTAGTCGTCAGCGGTTAAAGCCTCTTAATTCTGTCACTTTCCCATAAATCTATCTTGTTTTTTTATGGACGTTATTCGTAAAATATCAACGTCCGAATTTTGATAAACATTGATAAATAATGTTTGCAATATTCGATAATTTTTTACATCTTATTACAAGTTTATACCTCGCGGAGCGCCTTTAGGGTGGCCTTCGCAAAACACGTCTGCCCGTTGTAATTGACGAACGTCATCGTCGATGCCGTACGGACGCGGGCTATGTATGCATAGCTGTTCCATGCGAACCTTAGTAAAAACTTTCTAAATAATAATCCGCGTTGCGACTTTATTTATTATACTAATTTATTTTCTAGTAGAGTTTCTGTATATATATATATATAATCACCTGTCAGTTGAAAAATATAATTTCCACCATTTATTTTACTTTTCTTTTGTTTTTTATCACATTTTGCTAGTTTTCTTTTTAATGTGTGTCGTTTCAAGAAAGTTGTGGGTCTTTTCCTGTGGAAGGTTTTTCGCTAAAGACGCTGAAGTCATCCGCAGGTCGCTAGTAACAGTCTTTTAGGAGCTGCCGACGCTCTTTGTCATTTTTTTATCTCTTTTTGCTCGTTAACTTCTTAATATGTGTCTTTACAATAGAGTTGTGTGTCTCTTCCTATATAAGGCTTCACGCTGAAGATGCTGACGTCATCTGCTGGTCGCTAGTAACAGTCGTTTAGGAGCTGCAGACGCTCTTCGTCATTTTTTTATACCTTATGGCTCGATAACTCCTAAATGTGTGACTTTACAATGGAGTTGTGTGTTATAACCCTTGGAAAACTTCACGCTGAAGACGCTGACGTCATCCGCAGGTCGATAGTAACAGGCGTTAAGGATCTACAGACGTGTTTCTTTTTCTTTTTTATCACTTTTTCTCGTTTTCTCCTAATTGTGTGTCATTTCAAGAGAGTTGTGGGTCTCTTTCAATAGATGGCTTCACGCTGAAGACGCTGACGTCATCATCAGGTCGCTAGTAACTGTCGTTTAAGAGCTGCAAGCCCTTTTCTTTGGTTTTTTATCACTTTTTGCTCGATTTCTCCTAAATGTGTATCTTTTCAAGGGAGTTGTTTGTCTCTTCCTATATAATGCTTCACCCTGAAGACGCTGAAGTCATACGCAGTTCGCTAGTAACAGTCGTTTAGGAGCTGCCAACGCTTTTCGTAATTTTTTATCTCGTTTTGCTCGTTTACTCGTAAATATGTGGCTTTACAATGGAATTGTGTGTCTCTACCGATGTAAGGCTTCACGCTGAAAGTGCTGACGTCATCTGCTGATCGCTGGTAACAGTCGTTTAGGAGTTGCAGACGCTCTTCGTCATTTTTTTATCTTTTTGCTCGATAACTCCTAAATGTGTGTCTTTACAATGGAGTTGTGTGTCTTTACCTTTGGAAGGCTTCACGCTGAAGACGCTGACGTCATCATCATGTCGCTATCAACAGTCGTTTACGAGCTGCAGGCGCTTTTCTTTTGTTTTTTATCACGTTTTGCTTGTTTTTTCCCAATTGTGTGTCTTTTCAAGGGAGTTGTGGGTCTTTTCCTATGGTTGGCTTTAAGCTAAAGACGCTGTCGTCATCCGCAGGTCGCTAGCAACAGGCGTTAAGGATCTACAGACGTTTTTCTTTTTCATTTTTATCACTTTTTCTCGTTTTCTCCAAATTGAGTGTCTTTTCAAGGGAGTTGTGGGTCATTGCTTCACGCTGAAGACGCTGACGTCATCATCAGGTCGCTAGTAACAGTCGTTTAAGAGCTACAAGCTCTTTTCTTTTGTTTTTTATCACTCTTAGCTCGTTTTCTTTTAAATGTGTCTTTTCAAGGGAGTTGTGGGTCTCTTCCTATGGACGGTTTCACGCTGAAGACGCTGACGTCATCCATCTGCAGGTCGCTTGTAGCAGTAGTTTATGAGCTGCAGGCGCTCTACTTCATTTTTTTATCTCTTTTTGCTCGTTTTCTCCTAAAAGTGTGTCTTATCAAGGAAGTTGTGGGTCTGTTCCTATGGAACGCGTAACCCTGAAGACGCTGACGTCATCCACAGGTCGGTAGTAACAGTCCTTTAGGGGCTGCAAGCGCTTTTCTTTTGTTTTCGTATAGCTTTTTGCTCGTTTGTTCCTAAATGTGTATCTTTTCGAGGGATTTGTTTGTCTCATCCTATATAAGCCTTCAGGCGCATTTCTTTTAATTTTCAACATTTTTTGCTCGTTTTCTCCTAAATTTGTGTCTTTTTAAGGGGGTTGTGGGTCTCTTCCTATGATGGCTTCACGCTGAAGACGCTGATGTCAATTGCAGGTCGCTAGTAACAGTTGTTTAGGAGATAAAGTCGTTTTTCTTTTGTTTTTTATCACTTTTTTCTCGTTTTCTCCTAAAGATGAGTCTTTTCATGGGAGTTGTGGGTCTTTTCATATGAATGGCTTCACGCTGAAGACGCTAAAGTCATCCGGAAGCCGCTAGTAACAGTCGTTAAGGAGCTACCGACTTTTATCTTTTTCTTTTTTATCACTTTTAGCTTGTTTTCTCCTAAATGTGTGTCGTTTCAAGGGAGTTGTGGGTCTTTTCCTATGGAAGGATTCACGCAGAAGACGCTGACGTCATTCGAAAATCCCTAGTACAGTCGTTTAGGAGCCGCCGGCGATTTTCTTTTGTTTTTTATCACATTTTGCTAGTTTTCTTTTTAATGTGTGTCGTTTCAAGAAAGTTGTGGGTCTTTTCCTGTGAAAGGTTTTTCGCTAAAGACGCTGAAGTCATCCGCAGGTCGCTAGTAACAGTCTTTTAGGAGCTGCCGACGCTCTTTTTCATTTTTTATCTCTTTTTGCTCGTTAACTTCTTGATATGTGTCGTTACAATAGAGTTGTGTCTCTCTTCCTATATAAGGCTTCACGCTGAAGATGCTGACGTCATCTGCTGGTCGCTAGTAACAGTCGTTTAGGAGCTGCAAACGCTCTTCGTCTTTTTTTTATACCTTTTGGCTCGATAACTCCTAAATGTGTGACTTTACAATGGAGTTGTGTGTTATAACCCTTGGAAAACTTCACGCTGAAGACGCTGACGTCATCCGCAGGTCGATAGTAACAGGCGTTAAGGATCTACAGACGTGTTTCTTTTTCTTTTTTATCACTTTTTCTCGTTTTCTCCTAATTGTGTGTCTTTTCAAGAGAGTTGTGGGTCTCTTTCAATAGATGGCTTCACGCTGAAGACGCTGACGTCATCATCAGGTCGCTAGTAACTGTCGTTTAAAAACTGCAAGCCCTTTTCTTTGGTTTTTTATCACTTTTTGCTCGATTTCTCCTAAATGTGTATCTTTTCAAGGGAGTTGTTTCTTGAAAAGACACACAATTAGGAGAAAACCAGAAAAAGTGATAAAAAAGAAAAAGAAAAACGTCTGTAGATCCTTAACGCCTGTTACTAGCGACCTGCGGATGACGTCAGCGTCTTCAGCGTGAAGCCTTCCAAAGGTAATAACACACAACTCCATTGTAAAGACACACATTTAGGATTTATCGAGCAAAAAGAGATAAAAAAATGACGAAGAGCGTCTGCAGCTCCTAAACGACTGGTACTAGCGACCTGCAGATGACGTCACCATCTTCAGCGTGAAGTTTTATATAGGAAGAGACAAACAACTCCCTTGAAAAGACACACAATTAGGAAAAAACGAGAAAAAGTGATAAAAAATAAAAATAAAAACGTCTGTAGATCCTTAACGCCTGTTGCTAGCGACCTGCGGATGACGTCAGCGTCTTTAGCTTAAAGCCAACCATAGGAAAAGACCCACAACTCCCTTGAAAAGACACACAATTAGGAAAAAACAAGCAAAACGTGATTAAAAACAAAAGAAAAGTGCCTGCAGCTCGTAGACGACTGTTTATAGCGACATGATGATGCCGTCAGCGTCTTCAGCGTGAAACCTTCCATTGAGAGAGACCCACAACTCCCTTGAAAAGACAAACAATTAGGAGAAAACGAGCAAAAAGTGATAAAAAAGAAAAAGAAAAACGTCTGTAGCTCCTAAAACACAGCTACTAGCGACCTGCGAATAACGTCCGCGACTTCAGCGTGAAGCCTTCCAAAGGTAAAGACACACAACTCCATTGTCAAGACACACATTTAGGAGTTATCGAGCAAAAAAAGATAAAGAAATGACGAAGAGCGTCTGCTGCTCCTAAACGACTGTTACCAGCGACCAGCAGATGACGTCAGCACTTCCAGCGTGAAGCCTTACATAGGTAGAGACACACAACTCCATTGTAAAGACACATATTTACGAGTAAACGAGCAAAACGAGATAAAAAATGACGAAGAGTGTCGGCAGCTCCTAAACGACTATTACTAGCGACCTGCGTATGACTTCAGCGTCTTTAGCGTGAAGCCATCTATTGAAAGAGACCCACAACTCCCTTGAAGAGACACACAATTAGGAGAAAACGATAAAAAGTGATAAAAAAGAAAATGAAAAACGTCTGTAGATCCTTAACGCCTGTTACTAGCGACCTGCGGATGACGTCAGCGTCTTTAGCTTAAAGCCAACCATAGGAAAAGATCCACAACTCCCTTGAAAAGATCCACAATTAGGAAAAAACTAGCAAAACGTGATAAAAAACAAAAGAAAAGCGCCTGCAGCTCGTAGACGACTGTTAATAGCGACATGATGATGTCGTCAGCGTCTTCAGCGTGAAACCTTCCATTGAAAGAGACCCACAACTCCCTTGAAAAGACAAAAAATTAGGGGAAAACGCAAAAATGTGATAAAAAAAAACGTCTGTAGATCCTTAACGCCTGTTACAAGCGACCTGCGGATGACGTCAGCGTCTTTAGCTTAAAGCCAACCATAGGAAAAGACCCACAACTCCCTTGAAAAGACACACAATTAGGAAAAAACAAGCAAAACGTGATAAAAAACAAATGAAAAGCGCCTGCAGCTTGTAAACGACTGTTGATAGCGACATGATGATGACGTCAGCACTTTCAGCGTAAAGCCTTACATAGGTAGAGTCACACAACTCCAATGTAAAGCCACATATTTACGAGTAAACGAGCAAAACGAGATAAAAAAAGACGAAGAGTGTCGGCAGCTCCTAAACGACTATTACTAGCGACCTGCGTATGACTTCAGCTTCTTTAGCGTGAAGCCATCTATTGAAAAAGACCCACAACTCTCTTGAAAAGACACACAATTAGGAGAAAACGAGAAAAAGTGATAAAAAATAAAAATAAAAACGTCTGTAGATCCTTAACGCCTGTTACTAGCGACCTGCGGATGACGTCAGCGTCTTCAGCGTGAAGCCTTCCAAAGGTAATAACACACAACTCCAATGTAAAGACACACATTTAGGAGTTATCGAGCAAAAAGAGATAAAAAAAATGACGAAGAGCGTCTGCAGCTCCTAAACGACTGTTACTAGCGACCAGCAGATGACGTCACCATCTTCAGCGTGAAGCTTTATATACGAAGAGACAAACAACTCCCTTGAAAAGACACACAATTAGGAAAAAACGAGATAAAGTGATAAAAAAGAAAAAGAAAAACGTCTGAAGATCCTTAACGCCTGTTGCTAGCGACCTGCGGATGACGTCAGATTCTTTGTCTTAAAGCCAACCATAGGAAAAGACCCACAACCCCCTTGAAAAGACACACAATTAGGAAAAAACAAGCAAAACGTGATAAAAAACAAAAGAAAAGCGCCTGCAGCTCGTAGACGACTGTTAATAGCGACATGATGATGCCGTCAGCGTCTTCAGCGTGAAACCTTCCATTGAGAGAGACCCACAACTCCCTTGAAAAGACAAACAATTAGGAGAAAACGAGCAAAAAGTGATAAAAAAGAAAAAGAAAAACGTCTGTAGCTCCTAAAAGACTGCTACTAGCGACCTGCGAATGACGTCCGCGTCTTCAGCGTGAAGCCTTCCAAACGTAAAGACACACAACTCCATTGTAAAGACACACATTTAGGAGTTATCGAGCAAAAAAAGATAAAAAAATGACGAAGAGCGTCTGCTGCTCCTAAACGACTGTTACCAGCGACCAGCAAATGACGTCAGCACTTTCAGCGTGAAACCTTACATAGGTAGAGACACACAACTCCATTGTAAAGCCACATATTTACGAGTAAACGAGCAAAAAGTGTTAAAAAACAAAATAAAAACGCTTTTATTTTTTAAACGACTGTTAATAGCGACCTACGGATGACATCAGCGTCTTCAGCGTGAAGCCTACCATAGGTAGAGACACACAACTCCAATGTAAAGATACACATTTAGGAGTAAACGAACAAAAAGGGATAAAAAAATGAAGAAAAGCGTCTGCAGCTCTTAAACGACTATTACTAGCGACCAGCAGATGACGTCTGCATCTTCAGCGTGAAGCCTTATATAGGAAGAGAGAAACAACTCCCTTGAAAAGACACACAATTAGGAGAAAACGAGAAAAAGTGATAAAAAAGAAAAAGAAAAACGTGTGTAGCTCCTAAAAGACTGTTACTAGCGACCTGCGAATGACGTCCGCGTCTTCAGCGTGAAGCCTTCCAAAGGTTAAGACACACAACTCCATTGTAAAGACACATATTTACGAGTAAACGAGCAAAACGAGATAAAAAATGACGAAGAGTGTCGGCAGCTCCTAAACGACTATTACTAGCGACCTGCGTATGACTTCAGCGTCTTTAGCGTGAACCCATCTATTGAAAGAGACCCACAACTCCCTTGAAAAGACACACAATTAGGAGAAAACGAGAAAAAATGATAAAAAAGAAAAAGAAAAACGTCTGTAGATCCTAAACGCCTGTTACTAGCGATCTGCGGATGACGTCAGCGTCTTCAGCGTGAAGCCTTTTATTGAAACAGACCCACAACTTCCTTGAAAAGACACACATCTAGGAGAAAATGAGCATAAAAGGTTAAAAAAACAAAAGAAAAGCGTCTGCAGCTCCTAACTTATGTTACTAGCGACTAACCGTTGACGTCAGCTTCTCTAGCGTTAAGCCTTCCATAGGAAGAGACTAAAAACCCCTTTTAGAAGACACCTAATTAGTAGAAAACGAGCAAAAAGTGATAAAAAAAATTAAAGAAAAACGCCTGTAGCTCCCAAACGTCTGTTACTAGCGACTTGCGGATGACGTCAGCGTCTTCAGAGTTAAGCCTTCCAAAGGTAATAATACACAACTCCATTGTAAAGACACACATTTAGGAGTTATCGAGCAAAAAGAGATAAATAAAATGACGAAGAGCGTCTGCAGCTCCTAAACGACTGTTACTAGCGTCCAGCAGATGACGTCACCATCTTCAGCGTGAAGTCTTATATAGGACGAGACAAACAACTTCCTTGAAAAGAAACACAATTAGGAAAAAACGAGAAAAAGTGATAAAAAAGAAAAAGAAAAACGTCTGTAGATCCTTAACGCCTGTTGCTAGCGACCTGCGGATGACGTCAGCGTCTTTAGCTTAAAGCCAACCATTGGAAAAGACCCACAACTCCTTTGAAAAGACACACAATTAGGAAAAAACAAGCCAAACGTGATAAAAAACAAAAAAAAAGCGCCTGCAGCTCGTAGACGACTGTTAATGGCGACATGATAAAGACGTCAGCGTCTTCAGCGTGAAACCTTCCATTGAAAGAGACCCACAACTCCCTTGAAAAGACAAACAATTAGGTGAAAACGAGCAAAAAGTGATAAAAAAAAAGAAAGAAAAACATCTGTAGCTCCTAAACGGTTGTTACTAGCGACCTGCGTATGACTTCAGCGTCTTCAGCAAGTAGCCTTTCATAGGAAAAGACCTACAACTTCCTTGAAAAGAAACACATCTAGGAGAATACGAGCAAAAAGTGTTAAAAAAAGAGTGTAAAGAAAAGAGCTTGCAGCTCTTAAACGACTGTTACTAGCGAGCTGATGATGACGTCAGCGTCTTTAGCGTGAAGCCATCTATTGACAGAGACCCACAACTCCCTTGAAACGACACACAATTAGGAGAAAACGAGAAAAAGTGATAAAAAAGAAAAAGAAAAACGTCTGTAGATCCTTAACGCCTGTTACTAGCGATCTGCGGATGACGTCAGCGTCTTTAGCTTAAAGCCAACCATTGGAAAAGACCCACAACTCCTTTGAAAAGACACACAATTAGGAAAAAACAAGCCAAACGTGATAAAAAACAAAAAAAAAGCGCCTGCAGCTCGTAGACGACTGTTAATGGCGACATGATAAAGACGTCAGCGTCCTCAGCGTGAAGCCTTTTATTGAAACAGACCCACAACTTCCTTGAAAAGACACACATCTAGGAGAAAACGAGCAAAAAGTGTTAAAAACAAAAGAAAAGCGTCAGCAGCACCTAACTTTTGTTACTAGCGACTAACCGTTGACGTCAGCTTCATCAGCGTTAAGCCTTTCATAGGAAGAGACTAAAAACTCCTTTTAGAAGACACCTATTTAGTAGAAAACGAGCAAAAGTGATAAAAAAAATAAAAGAAAAACGCCTGTAGCTCCCAAACGTCTGTTACTAGCGACTTGCGGATGACGTCAACGTCTTCGGAGTGAAGCCTTCCATAACAACTGCCCACACCTCTACCTTGAAAATAAAAACATTTAGGAGAAAACGAGCAAAAAGTGATAAAAAAAAAAGAAAAACGCTTGCAGCTCGAAAACGACTGTTACTAGCGACCTGAGTATGACGTCAGCGTCTTCAGCCTTAAGCCATCTATTGGAAGAGACCCGCAACTCCCTTGAAAAAAAAACAATTAGGAGAAAACGAGCAAAAAGTGATAAAAAAGAAAAAGAAAAACGTCTGTAGATTTTTTACGACTGTTACTAGCGACCTGCGGATGACGTCAGCGTCTTTAGCTTAAAGCCAACCATAGGAAAAGACCCACAACTCCCTTGAAAAGACACACAATTAGGAAAAAACAAGCAAAACGTGATAAAAAAACAATAGAAAAGCGCCTGCAGCTCGTAAACGACTGTTGATAGCGACATGATGATGACGTCAGCGTCTTCAGCGTGAAGCCTTCCATTGAAAGAGACCCACAACTCCCTTGAAAAAAAAACAATTAGGAGAAAACGAGCAAAAAGTGATAAAAAAAAACGTCTGTAGCTCCAAACGACTGTTTCTAGCGACCTGCGAATGACGTCAGCGTCTTCAGCGTTAAGCCTTCCATAGGTAGAAACCCACAACTCTCTTGTAAAGACAAAAATTTAGGAGAAAACGATCTGAAAGTGATAAAAACAGAAGAAAAGCGCCTGCAGCTCGTAAACGACTGTTACTAGCGACCTGCGAATGACGTCAGCGTCTTCAGCGTGATGCCTTCCATAGGAACAGAACCACAACTCCCTTGAAAAGACACATTTAGTAGAAAACGATCAAAAAGTGATAAAATACAGAAGATAAACGCCTGTACCACCTAAACGACTCTTACTAACAACCTGCGGATGACGTCAACGTCTTCAGAGTTAAGCCATCCATAGCAAGTGCCCACACCACTACCTTGAAAAGACACACATTTAGGAGAAAACGAGCAAAAAGTGATAAAAAACAAAAGAAAAGCGCATGCAGCTCGAAAACGACTGTTACTAGCGACCTGATGATGATGTCAGCGTCTTCAGCGTGAAGCCTTCAATTGGAAGAGACCCACAACTCCCTTGAAGAGACACACATTTTGGAGAAAATGAGCAAAAAGTGTTAAAAAACAAACGAAAAGCGCCTGCGGCAACTAAACTTATGTTACTCGCGACCAGCGGATGATGTCAGCTTCATCAGCTTGAAGCCTTTCATAGGAAGAGACCAACAACTCCCTTGAAAAAACACACATTTAGGAGAAAACGAGCAAAAAGAGATAAAAAATGACGAAGAGCGCCAGCAGCTCCTAAACGACTGTTACTAGCGACCTGCAGATGACGTCAGCGTCTTCAGCGTTAGGCCTTCCATAGGTAGGGACCCACAACTACCTTGTAAAGACACATATTTAGGAGAAAACTAGCTAAAAGTGATAAACACAAAAGAAAAGCGCCTGTAGCCCGTAAACGACTGTTACTTGCGACCTGCATATGACGTTAGCGTCTTCAGCGTGATGCCTTCCATAGAAACAGAACCACAACTCCCTTGAAAAGACTCACATTTAGGAGAAAACGAGCAAAAAGTGATAAAAAAAATGACGAAGAGCGTATGTAGCTCCTAAACGACTGTTACTAGCGACCTGCGGATAACGTCAGCGTCTTTAGCGGGAAGCTTTTCATAGGAAAACACCAAGAACTCCCCTGATAAGACACACATTTAAGAGAAAACAAGCAAAAAGTGATACAGAACAAAAGAATAGCGCCTTCAGCTCCTAAACGACTGTTACTACCGACCTGCAATAGACGTCAGCGTCTTCAGCGTAAAACCTATCATAGAAAGAGACCCAAAACTCCCTTGAGAAGAAACATATTTAGGAGAATACGATCAAAAAGTGATACAAAACAAAAGAATAGCGCCTGCAGCTCGTAAACGACTGTTGATAGCGACATGATGATGACGTCAGCGTCTTCAGCGTGAAGCCTTCCAAAAGTAAAGACACACAACTCCATTGTAAAGACACACATTTAGGAGTTATCGAGCAAAAAGATAAAAAAATGACGAAGAGCGTCTGCAACTCCTAAACGACTGTTACCAGCGATCAGCAGATGACGTCAGCACTTTAAGCGTGAAGCCTTACATCGGTAGAGACACACAACTCCATTGTAAAGCCACATATTTACGAGTAAACGAGCAAAACGAGATAAAAAATGAGGAAGAGCGCCTGTAGCTCATAAACAACTGCTACAAGCGACCTGCAGATGACGTCAGCGTCTTTAGCGTGAAACCGTCCATAGGTAAAAACCCACAACTCCCTTGAAAAGATACATTTATGAGAATACGATCAAAAGTGATAAAATACAGAAGATAAACGCCTGTAGCACCTAAACGACTGTTACTAGTGATCTGCGGATAACGTCAGCGTCTTCAGCGTGATCCCTTCCATAGGAAGAGATACATTACACTTTTCAAAAGATACTCATTTAGGAGAAAACGATCACAAAGTGATAAAATACAGAAGATAAACGCCTATAACACCTAAACGATTGACACTAGCGACCTGCGGATAACGTCAGCGACTTTAGCGTGAAGCTTTTTATAGGAAGACACCAAGAACTTTCTTTATAAGACACACATTTAGGAGAAAACAAGCAAAAAGTGAGAAAGAACAAAAGAATAGCGCCTTCAGCACCTAAACGACTGTTACTAGCGACCTGTGGTTGGCGTCAGCGTCTTTAGCGTGAAGCCTTTCATTGGAAGAGACCCACAACTAACTTTAAAAGACATACAATGTTTAATAAAACGAGCAAAAAGTGATAAAAAAAGAAAAACGTGTGTTTTCCTTAACGACTGTTACTAGCGACCTGCGAATGACGTCAGCGTCTTCTGCGTGTAGCCTTTCATAGGAAAAGACCCACAACTCAATTTTAAAGACAAACATTTAGGAGAAAACGAGCAAAAAGTGATAAAAAACAAAAGAAATGGGCCTGCAGCTTCTTTACAACTAAGTCTAGCGACTTGTGGATGACTTTAGGGTCTACAGCGTGTATCCAGTCATAGGAAGAGACCCACAACTCCCTTGAAAAGACACACATTTAGGAGTAAACGAGCAAAAAGTGATAAAAAACAAAATAAAAACGCTATTATTTTCTTAGCGACTGTTACTAGCGACCTACGGATGACGTCAGCGTCTTCAGCGTAAAGCCTACCATAGGTACAGACACACAACTCAAATGTAAAGACACACAATTAGGAGTTATCGAGCAAAAAAAGATAAAAAAATGACGAAGAGCGTCTGCAGCTCCTAAACGACTGTTACCAGCGACCAGCAGATGACGTCAGCACTTTCAGCGTGAAGCCTTACATAGGTAGAGACACACAACTCCATTGTAAAGCCACATAATTACGAGTAAACGAGCAAAACGAGATAAAATAATATGAAGAGCGTCGGCAGCTCCTAAACGACTATTACTAGCGACCTGCGTTTGACTTCAGCGTCTTCAGCGTGAAGCTTTATATAGGAAGAGACAAACAACTCCCTTGAAAAGATATACATTTAGGAGAAAACGAGCAAAAAGTAATAAAAAACCAAAGAAAAGAGCTTGCAGCTCTTAAACGACTGTTACTAGCGACCTGATGATAACGTCAGCGTCTTCAGCGTGAAGCCATCTATTGAAAGAGACCCACAACTCCCTTGAAAAGGCACACAATTAGGAGAAAACGAGAAAAAGTGATAAAAAAGAAAAAGAAAAACGTCTGTAGATCCTTAACGCCTGTTACTAACGACCTGCGGATGACGTCAGCGTCCTCAGCGTGAAGCCTTCCAAAGGTAAAGACACACAACTCCATTGTAAAGACCCACATTTAGGAGTTATCGAGCAAAAAAAGATAAAAAATTGACGAAGAGCGTCTGCAGCTCTTAAACGACTGTTACCAGCGACCAGCAGATGACGTCAGCAATTTCAGCGTGAAGCCTTACATAGGTAGAGACACACAACTCCATTGTAAAGCCACATATTTACGAGTAAACGAGCAAAACGAGATAAAAATGACGAAGAGTGTCGGCAGCTCCTAAACGCCTATTACTAGCGACCTGCGTATGGTTTCAGCGTCTTCAGCGTGAAGCTTTATATAGGAAGCAACAAACAACTCCCTTGAAAAGATACACATTAAGCAGAAAACGAGCAAAAAGTGATAAAAAACCAAAGAAAAGAGCTTGCAGCTCTTAAACGACTGTTACTAGCGAGCTGATGATGACGTCAGCGTCTTTAGCGTGAAGCCATCTATTGACAGAGACCCACAACTCCCTTGAAACGACACACAATTAGGAGAAAACGAGAAAAAGTGATAAAAAAGAAAAAGAAAAACGTCTGTAGATCCTTAACGCCTGTTACTAGCGATCTGCGGATGACGTCAGCGTCTTCAGCGTGAAGCTGGTGCCATAACCACGAACGCGTATAAAAATGCCACTTTATTTAAACATATTCTTGCAAGCATTAAATTTTTTTTAAATATTAAAATTTTCCTTTGTAAGGTGTACTTTTAGATTTAAGTCGTATATCGATGTGAATAATAGTCGAAACATAATAATAAAATTTTAGTATAAAATTTTAGTATAAAACTTACCCCTATTGGTACCATTACCACGGACAAAAATGAAAACGCTACTTTTTTTAAACATATTTTAGCACGCATTTAATTTTTTTTAAAATATTAAAATTTACAATCGAAATGTTTTCTTCAGGCATCAAAACGTATACCATTGTCAAAATAATCGAAAATAAAAATAATGAATTTCAGTATAAAATCATTACTTATTGGTGCCATAACCATGAACGCATATGAAAATGCCACTTTATTTAAACATATTCTTGCAAGCATTAAATTTTTTTAAATATTAAAATTTTCCTTTGTAAGGTTTACTTCTAGGATTAAGACATATACCGATGTGAATAATAGTCGAAAAATAATAATAAAATTTTAGTATAAAATTTAAGTATAAAATCTACCCGTATTGGTACCATTACCTTGGAAAGCAATGAAAAAGCTACTTTTTTAAACATATTTTAGAACGCATTTAATTTTTTTTAAAATATTAAAATTTACACTCGAAAGGTTTTCTTCTGGCATCAAGACTTATACCATTGTCAAAATAATCGAAAATAAAAATATTAATATCAGTATAAAATCATTACTTACTGGTGCCATAACCATAAACGCGTATGAAAATGCCACTTTATTTAAACATATTCTAGCAAGCATTAAATTTTTTTTAAATATAAAAATTTCCTTTGTAAGGTGTACTTTTAGAATTAAGACGTATATCAATTTGAATAATAGTCGAAGAATAACATTAAAATTTTAGTATAAAATTTTAGTAAAAAACCTTCCCCTATTGGTACCATTACCACGGATAGCAATGAAAACGCTACTTTTTTTAAACATATTTTAGCACGCATTTAATTTTTTTTTAAAATATTAAAATTTACATTCGAAATGTTTTCTTCTGGCATCAAAACGTATACCATTGTCAAAAAAATCGAAAATAAAAATAATGAATTTCAGTATAAAATCATGACTTATTGGTGCCATAACCATGAACGCGTATGAAAATGCCACTTTATTTAAACATATTCTTGCAAGCGTTAAATTTTTTTTAAATATTAATATTTTCCTTTGTAAGGTGTACATTTAGATTTAAGACGTATATCGATGTGAATAATAGTCGAAAAATAATAATAAAATTTTAGTATAAAATTTTAGTATAAAACTTACCCCTATTGGTACTATTACCACGGATAGCAATGAAAACACTACTTTTTTTAAACATATTTTTGCATGCATTTAATTTTTTTTAAAAATTTTAAAATTTACATTCGAAATGTTTTCTTCTGGCATCAAAACGTATACCATTGTCAAAATAATCGAAAATAAAAATAATGAATTTTAGTATAAAATCATTACTTATTGGTGCCATAACCATTAACGCGTATGAAAATTCCACTTTATTTAAACATATTTTAGCAAGCATTAAATTTTTTTTAAATATTTAAATTTTGCTTTGTAAGTTTTACTTCTAAAATTAAGACGTATACCGATGTGAATAATAGTCGAAAAATAATAATAAAATTTTAGTATAAAATTTTAGTATAAAATCTACCCCTATTGGTACCATGACCACGGACAGCAATGAAAACGCTACTTTTTTTAAACATATTTTAGCACGCATTTAATTTATTTAAAATATTAAAATTAACACTCGAAATGTTTTCTTCTGGCATCAAGACTTATACCATTGTCAAAATAATCGAAAATAAAAAAATTAATTTCAGTATAAAGTCATTACTTACTGGTGCCATATCCTTGAACGCGTATGAAAATGCCACTTTATTTAAACATATTCTAGCAAGCATTAAGATTTTTTTAAATATTAATATTTTCCTTTGTAAGGTGTACATTTAGATTTAAGACGTATATCGATGTGAATAATAGTCGAAAAATAATAATAAAATTTTAGTATAAAATTTTAGTATAAAACTTACCCCTATTGGTACTATTACCACGGATAGCAATGAAAACGCTACTTTTTTTAAACATATTTTTGCACGCATTTAATTTTTATTTAAAATATTAAAATTAACACTCGAAATGTTTTCTTCAGGCATCAAAAAGTATACCATTGTCAAAATAATCGAAAATAAAAATAATGAATTTCAGTTTAAAATCATTACTTATTGGTGCCATAACCATGAACGCATATGAAAATGCCACTTTATTTAAACATATTCTTGCAAGCATTAAACTTTTTTAAATATTAAAATTTTCCTTTCTAAGGTTTACTTCTAGGATTAAGACATATACCGATGTGAATAATAGTCGAAAAATAATAATAAAATTTTAGTATAAAATTTAAGTATAAAATCTACCCGTATTGGTACCATTACCTTGGAAAGCAATGAAAACGCTACTTTTTTAAACATATTTTAGAACGCATTTAATTTTTTTTAAAATATTAAAATTTACACTCGAAAGGTTTTCTTCTGGCATCAAGACTTATACCATTGTCAAAATAATCGAAAATAAAAATATTAATATCAGTATAAAATCATTACTTACTGGTGCCATAACCATAAACGCGTATGAAAATGCCACTTTATTTAAACATATACTAGCAAGCATTAAATTTTTTTTAAATATAAAAATTTCCTTTGTAAGGTGTACTTTTAGAATTAAGACGTATATCAATTTGAATAATTGTCGAAGAATAACGTTAAAATTTTAGTTAAAAATTTTAGTAAAAAACCTTCCCCTATTGGTACCATTACCACGGATAGCAATGAAAACGCTACTTTTTTTAAACATATTTTAGCACGCATTTAATTTTTTTTTAAAATATTAAAATTTACATTCGAAATGTTTTCTTCTGGCATCAAAACGTATACCATTGTCAAAATAATCGAAAATAAAAATAATGAATTTTAGTATAAAATCATTACTTATTTGTGCCATAACCATGAACGAGTATGAAAATTCCACTTTATTTAAACATATTTTAGCAAGCATTAAATTTTTTTTAAATATTTAAATTTTGCTTTGTAAGTTTTACTTCTAGGATTAAGACGTATACCGATGTGAATAATAGTCGAAAAATAATAATAAAATTTTAGTATAAAATTTTAGTATAAAATCTACCCCTATTGTTACCATGACCACGGACAGCAATGAAAACGCTACTTTTTTTAAACATATTTTAGCACGCATTTAATTTATTTAAAATATTAAAATTAAAACTCGAAAGGTTTTCTTCTGGCATCAAGACTTATACCATTGTCAAAATAAGCGAAAATAAAAATATTAATTTCAGTATAAAATCATTACTTACTGGTGCCATATCCTTGAACGCGTATGAAAATGCCACGTTATTTAAACATATTCTAGCAAGCATTAAGATTTTTTTAAATATAAAAATTTCCTTTGTAAGGTGTACTTTTAGAATTAAGACGTATATCAATTTGAATTATAGTCGAAGAATAACAATAAAATTTTAGTATAAAATTTTAGTAAAAAACCTTCCCCTATTGGTACCATTACCACGGATCTCAATGAAAACGCTACTTTTTTTAAACATATTTTAGCACGCATTTAATTTTTTTTTAAAATATTAAAATTTACATTCGAAATGTTTTCTTCTGGCATCAAAACGTATACCATTGTCAAAAAAATCGAAAATAAAAATAATGAATTTCAGTATAAAATCATGACTTATTGGTGCCATAACCATGAACGCGTATGAAAATTCCACTTTATTTAAACATATTTTAGCAAGCATTAAATTTTTTTTAAATATTTAAATTTTGCTTTGTAAGTTTTACTTCTAGGATTAAGACGTATACCGATGTGAATAATAGTCGAAAAATAATAATAAAATTTTAGTATAAAATTTTAGTATAAAATCTACCCCTATTGGTACCATGACCACGGACAGCAATGAAAACGCTACTTTTTTTAAACATATTTTAGCACGCATTTAATTTATTTAAAATATTAAAATTAACACTCGAAATGTTTTCTTCTGGCATCAAGACTTATACCATTGTCAAAATAATCGAAAATAAAAATATTAATTTCAGTATAAAATCATTACTTACTGGTGCCATATCCTTGAACGCGTATGAAAATGCCACTTTATTTAAACATATTCTAGCAAGCATTAAGATTTTTTTAAATATTAATATTTTCCTTTGTAAGGTGTACATTTAGATTTAAGACGTATATCGATGTGAATAATAGTCGAAAAATAATAATAAAATTTTAGTATAAAATTTTAGTATAAATTTACCCCTATTGGTACTATTACCACGGATAGCAATGAAAACGCTACTTTTTTTAAACATATTTTTGCACGCATTTAATTTTTATTTAAAATATTAAAATTAACACTCGAAAGGTTTTCTTCTGGCATCAAGACTTATACCATTGTCAAAATAATCGAAAATAAAAATATAAATTTCAGTATTAAATCATTACTTACTGGTGCCATATCCTTGAACGCGTATGAAAATGCCACTTTATTTAAACATATTCTAGCAAGCATTAAAT
The DNA here is from genome assembly GCA_037074705.1 of Zhengitettix transpicula. Lineage (NCBI taxonomy): Eukaryota > Metazoa > Arthropoda > Insecta > Orthoptera > Tetrigidae > Zhengitettix > Zhengitettix transpicula. The sequence continues at coordinate 52,630 of JAYJMR010000025.1, forward strand.
TTTTTTTAAATATTAAAATTTTCCTTTGTAAGGTTTACTTCTAGGATTAAGACGTATACCGATGTGAATAATAGTCGAAAAATAATAATAAAATTTTAGTATAAAATTTAAGTATAAAAACTTCCCCTATTGGTACCATTACCACGGATAGCAATGAAAACGCTACTTTTTTTTAATATATTTTAGCGCGCATTTAATTTTTTTTAAAATATTAAAATTTACATTCGAAATGTTTTCTTCTGGCATCAAAACGTATACCATTGTAAAAATAATCGAAAATAAAAATAATGAATTTCAGTATAAAATCAATACTTATTGGTGCCATAACCATGAACGCGTATGAAAATGCCACTTTATTTAAACATATTCTTGCAAGCATTAATTTTTTTTTAAATATTAAAATTTTCCTTTGTAAGGTGTACTTTTAGATTTAAGTCGTATATCGATGTGAATAATAGTCGAAAAATAATAATAAAATTTTAGTATAAAATTTAAGTATAAAAACTTCCCCTATTGGTACTATTACCACGGATAGCAATGAAAACGCTACTTTTTTTAAACATATTTTTGCACGCATTTAATTTTTATTTAAAATATTAAAATTAACACTCGAAAGGTTTTCTTCTGGCATCAAGACTTATACCATTGTCAAAATAATCGAAAATAAAATTATTAATATCAGTATAAAATCATTACTTACTGGTGCCATAACCATAAACGCGTATGAAAATGCCACTTTATTTAAACATATTCTAGCAAGCATTAAATTTTTTTTAAATATAAAAATTTCCTTTGTAAGGTGTACTTCTAGGATTAAGACATATACCGATGTGAATAATAGTCGAAAAATAACAATAAAATTTTAGTATAAAATTTTAGTACAAAACCTACCCCTATTGGTACCATTACCACGGATAGCAATGAAAACGCTACTTTTTTTAAACATATTTTAGCACGCATTTAATTTTTTTTTCAAATATTAAAATTTACATTCGAAATGTTTTCTTCTGGCATCAAAACGTATACCATTGTCAAAAAAATCGAAAATAAAAATAATGAATTTCAGTATAAAATCATTACTTATTGGTGCCATAACCATGAACGCGTATGAAAATGCCACTTTATTTAAACATATTCTTGCAAGCGTTAAATTTTTTTTAAATATTAATATTTTCCTTTGTAAGGTGTACATTTAGATTTAAGACGTATATCGATGTGAATAATAGTCGAAAAATAATAATAAAATTTTAGTATAAAATTTTAGTATAAAACTTACCCCTATTGGTACTATTACCACGGATAGCAATGAAAACGCTACTTTTTTTAAACATATTTTTGCACGCATTTAATTTTTTTTAAAAATTTTAAAATTTACATTCGAAATGTTTTCTTCTGGCATCAAAACGTATACCATTGTCAAAATAATCGAAAATAAAAATAATGAATTTTAGTATAAAATCATTACTTATTGGTGCCATAACCATTAACGCGTATGAAAATTCCACTTTATTTAAACATATTTTAGCAAGCATTAAATTTTTTTTAAATATTTAAATTTTGCTTTGTAAGTTTTACTTCTAGGATTAAGACGTATACCGATGTGAATAATAGTCGAAAAATAATAATAAAATTTTAGTATAAAATTTTAGTATAAAATCTACCCCTATTGGTACCATGACCACGGACAGCAATGAAAACGCTACTTTTTTTAAACATATTTTAGCACGCATTTAATTTATTTAAAATATTAAAATTAACACTCGAAATGTTTTCTTCTGGCATCAAGACTTATACCATTGTCAAAATAATCGAAAATAAAAATATTAATTTCAGTATAAAATCATTACTTACTGGTGCCATATCCTTGAACGCGTATGAAAATGCCACTTTATTTAAACATATTCTAGCAAGCATTAAGATTTTTTTAAATATTAATATTTTCCTTTGTAAGGTGTACATTTAGATTTAAGACGTATATCGATGTGAATAATAGTCGAAAAATAATAATAAAATTTTAGTATAAAATTTTAGTATAAATTTACCCCTATTGGTACTATTACCACGGATAGCAATGAAAACGCTACTTTTTTTAAACATATTTTTGCACGCATTTAATTTTTATTTAAAATATTAAAATTAACACTCGAAAGGTTTTCTTCTGGCATCAAGACTTATACCATTGTCAAAATAATCGAAAATAAAAATATTAATTTCAGTATTAAATCATTACTTACTGGTGCCATATCCTTGAACGCGTATGAAAATGCCACTTTATTTAAACATATTCTAGCAAGCATTAAATTTTTTTTAAATATTAAAATTTTCCTTTGTAAGGTTTACTTCTAGGATTAAGACGTATACCGATGTGAATAATAGTCGAAAAATAATAATAAAATTTTAGTATAAAATTTAAGTATAAAAACTTCCCCTATTGGTACCATTACCACGGATAGCAATGAAAACGCTACTTTTTTTTAATATATTTTAGCGCGCATTTAATTTTTTTTAAAATATTAAAATTTACATTCGAAATGTTTTCTTCTGGCATCAAAACGTATACCATTGTAAAAATAATCGAAAATAAAAATAATGAATTTCAGTATAAAATCAATACTTATTGGTGCCATAACCATGAACGCGTATGAAAATGCCACTTTATTTAAACATATTCTTGCAAGCATTAATTTTTTTTTAAATATTAAAATTTTCCTTTGTAAGGTGTACTTTTAGATTTAAGTCGTATATCGATGTGAATAATAGTCGAAAAATAATAATAAAATTTTAGTATAAAATTTAAGTATAAAAACTTCCCCTATTGGTACTATTACCACGGATAGCAATGAAAACGCTACTTTTTTTAAACATATTTTTGCACGCATTTAATTTTTATTTAAAATATTAAAATTAACACTCGAAAGGTTTTCTTCTGGCATCAAGACTTATACCATTGTCAAAATAATCGAAAATAAAATTATTAATATCAGTATAAAATCATTACTTACTGGTGCCATAACCATAAACGCGTATGAAAATGCCACTTTATTTAAACATATTCTAGCAAGCATTAAATTTTTTTTAAATATAAAAATTTCCTTTGTAAGGTGTACTTCTAGGATTAAGACATATACCGATGTGAATAATAGTCGAAAAATAACAATAAAATTTTAGTATAAAATTTTAGTACAAAACCTACCCCTATTGGTACCATTACCACGGATAGCAATGAAAACGCTACTTTTTTTAAACATATTTTAGCACGCATTTAATTTTTTTTTCAAATATTAAAATTTACATTCGAAATGTTTTCTTCTGTCATCAAAACGTATACCATTGTCAAAAAAATCGAAAATAAAAATAATGAATTTCAGTATAAAATCATTACTTATTGGTGCCATAACCATGAACGCGTATGAAAATGCCACTTTATTTAAACATATTCTTGCAAGCGTTAAATTTTTTTTAAATATTAATATTTTCCTTTGTAAGGTGTACATTTAGATTTAAGACGTATATCGATGTGAATAATAGTCGAAAAATAATAATAAAATTTTAGTATAAAATTTTAGTATAAAACTTACCCCTATTGGTACTATTACCACGGATAGCAATGAAAACGCTACTTTTTTTAAACATATTTTTGCACGCATTTAATTTTTTTTAAAAATTTTAAAATTTACATTCGAAATGTTTTCTTCTGGCATCAAAACGTATACCATTGTCAAAATAATCGAAAATAAAAATAATGAATTTTAGTATAAAATCATTACTTATTGGTGCCATAACCATTAACGCGTATGAAAATTCCACTTTATTTAAACATATTTTAGCAAGCATTAAATTTTTTTAAAATATTTAAATTTTGCTTTGTAAGTTTTACTTCTAGGATTAAGACGTATACCGATGTGAATAATAGTCGAAAAATAATAATAAAATTTTAGTATAAAATTTAAGTATAAAAACTTCCCCTATTGGTACCATTACCACGGATAGCAATGAAAACGCTACTTTTTTTAAATATATTTTAGCGCGCATTTAATTTTTTTAAAAATATTAAAATTTACATTCGAAATGTTTTCTTCTGGCATCAAAACGTATACCATTGTAAAAATAATCGAAAATAAAAATAATGAATTTCAGTATAAAATCAATACTTATTGGTGCCATAACCATGAACGCGTATGAAAATGCCACTTTATTTAAACATATTCTTTTAAGCACTAATTTTTTTTTAAATATTAAAATTTTCCTTTGTAAGGTGTACTTTTAGATTTAAGACGTATAGCGATGTGAATAATAGTCTAAAAATAATAATAAAATTTTAGTATAAAATTTTAGTATAAAACTTACCCCTATTGGTACTATTACCACGGATAGCAATGAAAACGCTACTTTTTTTAAACATATTTTTGCACGCATTTATTTTTTTTTAAAAATTTTAAAATTTACATTCGAAATGTTTTCTTCTGGCATCAAAACGTATACCATTGTCAAAATAATCAAAAATAAAAATAATGAATTTTAGTATAAAATCTTTACTTATTGGTGCCATAACCATGAACGCGTATGAAAATTCCACTTTATTTAAACATATTTTAGCAAGCATTAAATTTTTTTTAAATATTTAAATTTTGCTTTGTAAGTTTTACTTCTAGGATTAAGACGTATACCGATGTGAATAATAGTCGAAAAATAATAATAAAATTTTAGTATTAAATTTTAGTATAAAATCTACCCCTATTGGTACCATGACCACGGACAGCAATGAAAACGCTACTTTTGTTAAACATATTTTAGCACGCATTTAATTTATTTAAAATATTAAAATTAACACTCAAAAGGTTTTCTTCTGGCATCAAGACTTATACCATTGTCAAAATAATCGAAAATAAAAATATTAATTTCAGTATAAAATCATTACTTACTGGTGCCATATCCTTGAAAGCGTATGAAAATGCCACTTTATTTAAACATATTCTAGCAAGCATTAAGATTTTTTTAAATATTAAAATTTTCCTTCGTAAGGTTTACTTCTAGGATTAAGACGTATACCGATGTGAATAATAGTCGAAAAATAATAATAAAATTTTAGTATAAAATTTAAGTATAAAAACTTCCCCTATTGGTACCATTACCACGGATAGCAATGAAAACGCTACTTTTTTTAAACATATTTTAGCGCGCATTTAATTTTTTTTAAAATATTAAAATTTACATTCGAAATGTTTTCTTCTGGCATCAAAACGTATACCATTGTCAAAATAATCGAAAATAAAAATAATGAATTTCAGTATAAAATCAATACTTATTGGTGCCATAACCATGAACGCGTATGAAAATGCCACTTTATTTAAACATATTCTTGCAAGCGATAAATTTTTTTTAAATATTAATATTTTCCTTTGTAAGGTGTACATTTAGATTTAAGACGTATATCGATGTGAATAATAGTCGAAAAATAATAATAAAATTTTAGTATAAAATTTTAGTATAAAACTTACCCCTATTGGTACTATTACCACGGATAGCAATGAAAACGCTACTTTTTTTAAACATATTTTTTCACGCATTTAATTTTTATTTAAAATATTAAAATTAACACTCGAAAGGTTTTCTTCTGGCATCAAGACTTATACCATTGTCAAAATAATCGAAAATAAAAATATTAATTTCAGTATAAAATCATTACTTACTGGTGCCATATCCTTGAACGCGTATGAAAATGCCACTTTATTTAAACATATTCTAGCAAGCATTAAATTTTTTTTAAATATTAAAATTTTCCTTTGTAAGGTTTACTTCTAGGATTAAGACGTATACCGATGTGAATAATAGTCGAAAAATAATAATAAAATTTTAGTATTAAATTTTAGTATAAAATCTACCCCTATTGGTACCATGACCACGGACAGCAATGAAAACGCTACTTTTTTTAAACATATTTTAGCACGCATTTAATTTATTTAAAATATTAAAATTAACACTCAAAAGGTTTTCTTCTGGCATCAAGACTTATACCATTGTCAAAATAATCGAAAATAAAAATATTAATTTCAGTATAAAATCATTACTTATCCTTGAACGCGTATGAAAATGCCACTTTATTTAAACATATTCTAGCAAGCATTAAGATTTTTTTAAATATTAAAATTTTCCTTTGTAAGGTTTACTTCTAGGATTAAGACGTATACCGATGTGAATAATAGTCGAAAAATAATAATAAAATTTAAGTATAAAATTTAAGTATAAAAACTTCCCCTATTGGTACCATTACCACGGATAGCAATGAAAACGCTACTTTTTTTAAACATATTTTAGCGCGCATTTAATTTTTTTTAAAATATTAAAATTTACATTCGAAATGTTTTCTTCTGGCATCAAAACGTATACCATTGTCAAAATAATCGAAAATAAAAATAATGAATTTCAGTATAAAATCAATACTTATTGGTGCCATAACCATGAACGCGTATGAAAATGCCACTTTATTTAAACATATTCTTGCAAGCGATAAATTTTTTTTAAATATTAATATTTTCCTTTGTAAGGTGTACATTTAGATTTAAGACGTATATCGATGTGAATAATAGTCGAAAAATAATAATAAAATTTTAGTATAAAATTTTAGTATAAAACTTACCCCTATTGGTACTATTACCACGGATAGCAATGAAAACGCTACTTTTTTTAAACATATTTTTGCACGCATTTAATTTTTATTTAAAATATTAAAATTAACACTCGAAAGGTTTTCTTCTGGCATCAAGACTTATACCATTGTCAAAATAATCGAAAATAGAAATATTAATTTCAGTATAAAATCATTACTTACTGGTGCCATATCCTTGAACGCGTATGAAAATGCCACTTTATTTAAACATATTCTAGCAAGCATTAAATTTTTTTTAAATATTAAAATTTTCCTTTGTAAGGTTTACTTCTAGGATTAAGACGTATACCGATGTGAATAATAGTCGAAAAATAATAATAAAATTTTAGTATAAAATTTAAGTATAAAAACTTCCCCTATTGGTACCATTACCACGGATAGCAATGAAAACGCTACTTTTTTTAAACATATTTTAGCGCGCATTTAATTTTTTTTAAAATATTAAAATTTACATTCGAAATGTTTTCTTCTGGCATCAAAACGTATACCATTGTCAAAATATTTGAAAATAAAAATAATGAATTTCAGTATAAAATCAATACTTATTGGTGCCATAACAATGAACGCGTATGAAAATGCCACTTTATTTAAACATATTCTTGCAAGCATTAAATTATTTTTAAATATTAAAATTTTCCTTTGTAAGGTGTACTTTTAGATTTAAGTCGTATATCGATGTGAATAATAGTCGAAAAATAATAATAAAATTTTAGTATAAAATTTTAGTATAAAACTTACCCCTATTGGTACCATTACCACGGACAGCAATGAAAACGCTACTTTTTTTTAAACATATTTTAGCACGCATTTAATTTTTTTTTAAATATTAAAATTTACACTCGAAAGGTTTTCTTCTGGCATCAAGACGTATACCACTGTCAAAAAAATCGAAAATAAAAATAATTAATTTCAGTATAAAATCATTACTTATTGGTCCCATAACCATGATCAAATATGAAAATGCCACTTTATTTTAACATATTCTAGCAAGCATTAAATTTTTTTTAAATATTAAAATTTTCCTTTGTAAGGTTTACTTCTAGGATTAAGACGTATACCGATGTGAATAATAGTCGAAAAATAATAATAAACTTTTAGTATAAAACGCTACTTTTTTTAAACATATTTTAGCGCGCATTTAATTTTTTTTAAAATATTAAAATTTACATTCGAAATGTTTTCTTCTGGAATCAAAACGTATACCATATTCAAATTAATCGAAAATAAAAATAATGAATTTCAGTATAAAATCAATACTTATTGGTGCCATAAACATGAACGCGTATGAAAATGCCACTTTCTTTAAACATATTCTTGCAAGCATTAAATTTTTTTTAAATATTAAAATTTTCCTTTGTAAGGTGTACTTTTAGATTTAAGACGTATATCGAAGTGTATAATAGTCGAAAAATAATAATAAAATTTTAGTAAAAAGTTTTAGTATAAAACTTACCCCTATTGGTACTATTACCACGGATAGCAATGAAAACGCTACATTTTTTAAACATATTTTTGCACGCATATAATTTTTTTTTAAAATTTTTAAATTTACATTCGAAATGTTTTCTTCTGGCATCAAAACGTATACCATTGTAAAAATTATCGAAAAAAAAATAATGAATTTCAGTATAAAATCAATACTTATTGGTGCCATAACCATGAACGCGTATGAAAATGCCACTTTATTTAAACATATTCTTGCAAGCTTAAAATTTTTTTTAAATATTAAAATTTTCCTTTGTAAGGTGTACTTTTAGATTTAAGTCGTATATCGATGTGAATAATAGTCGAAAAATAATAATAAAATTTTAGTATAAAATTTAAGTATAAAAACTTCCCCTATTTGTACCATTACCACGGATAGCAATGAAAACGCTAATTTTTTTAAACATATTTTAGCGCGCATTTAATTTTTTTTAAAATATTAAAATTTACATTCGAAATGTTTTCTTCTGGCATCAAAACGTATACCATTGTAAAAATAATCGAAAAAAAATAATGAATTTCAGTATAAAATCACTACTTATTGGTGCCATAACCATGAACGCGTATGAAAATGCCACTTTATTTAAACATATTCTTGCAAGCTTAAAATTTTTTTTAAATATTAAAATTTTCCTTTGTAAGGTGTACTTTTAGATTTAAGTCGTATATCGATGTGAATAATAGTCGAAAAATAATAATAAAATTTTAGTATAAAATTTTAGTATAAAACTTACCCCTATTGGTACCAATACAACGGACAGCAATGAAAACGCTACTTTTTTTAAACATATTTTAGCACGCATTTAATTTTTTTTAAAATATTAAAATTTACACTCGAAAGGTTTTCTTCTGGCATCAAGACTTATACCACTGTCAAAAAAATCGAAAATAAAAATAATTAATTTCAGTATAAAATCATTACTTATTGGTCCCATAACCATGATCACGTATGAAAATGCCACTTTATTTTAACATATTCTAGCAAGCATTAAATTTTTTTTAAATATTAAATCTTTCCTTTGTAAGGTGTACTTCTAGGATTAAGACGTATACCGATGTAAATAATAGTCGAAAAATAATAATAAAATTTTAGTATAAAATTTAAGTATAAAATCTACCCGTATTGGTACCATTACCTTGGAAAGCAATGAAAACGCTACTTTTTTAAACATATTTTAGAACGCATTTAATTTTTTTTAAAATATTAAAATTTACACTCGAAAGGTTTTCTTCTGGCATCAAGACTTATACCATTGTCAAAATAATCGAAAATAAAAATATTAATATCAGTATAAAATCATTACTTACTGGTGCCATAACCATAAAAGCGTATGAAAATGCCACTTTATTTAACCATATTCTAGCAAGCATTAAATTTTTTTTAAATATTAAAATTTTCCTTTGTAAGGTGTACTTTTAGATTTAAGACGTATATCGATGTGAATAATAGTCGAAAAATAATAATAAAATTTTAGTATAAAATTTTAGTATAAAACTTACCCCTATTGGTACTATTACCACGCATAGCAATGAAAACGCTACTTTTTTAAACATATTTTTGCACGCATTTAATTTTTTTTTTAAATTTTAAAATTTACATTCGAAATGTTTTCTTCTGGCATCAAAACGTATACCATTGTCAAAATAATCGAAAATAAAAATAATGAATTTTAGTATAAAATCATTACTTATTGGTGCCATAACCATGAACGCGTATGAAAATACCACTTTATTTAAACATATTTTAGCATGCATTAAATTTTTTTTAAATATTTAAATTTTGCTTTGTAAGGTTTACTTCTAGGATTAAGACGTATACCGATGTGAATAATAGTCGAAAAATAATAATAAAATTTTAGTATAAAATTTTAGTATAAAAACTACCCCTATTGGTACCATGACCACGGACAGCAATGAAAACGCTACTTTTTTTAAACATATTTTAGCACGCATTTAATTTATTTAAAATATTAAAATTCACACTCGAAAGGTTATCTTCTGGCATCAAGACTTATACCATTGTCAAAATAATCGAAAATAAAAATATTAATTTGAGTATAAAATCATTACTTACTGGTGCCATATCCATGAACGCGTATGAAAATGCCACTTTATTTAAACATATTCTAGCAAGCATTAAATTTTTTTAAATATTAAAATTTTCCTCTGTAAGGTTTACTTCTAGGATTAAGACGTATACCGATGTGAATAATAGTCGAAAAATAATAATAAAATTTTAGTATAAAATTTAAGTATAAAATCTACCCCTATTGGTACCATTACCACGGATAGCAATGAAAACGCTACTTTTTTTAAACATATTTTAGCGCGCATTTAATTTTTTTTAAAATATTAAAATTTAAATTCGAAATGTTTTCTTCTGGCATCAAAACGTATACCATTGTCAAAATAATCGAAAATAAAAATATTAATTTCAGTATAAAATCATTACTTACTGGTGCCATATCCATGAACGCGTATGAAAATGCCACTTTATTTAAACATATTCTAGCAAGCATTAAATTTTTTTTAAATATTATAATTTTCCTTAGTAAGGTTTACTTCTAGGATTAAGACGTATATCAATTTGAATAATAGTCGAACAATAACAATAAATTTTTGGTATAAAATTTTAGTACAAAACCTACCCCTATTGGTACCATTACCACGGATAGCAATGAAAACGCTACTTTTTTTAAACATATTTTAGTACGCATTTAATTTTTTTTAAAATATTAAAATTTTCACTCGAAAGGTTTTCTCCTGGCTTCAAGACGTATACCATTGCTTAAATAATCGAAAATAAAAGTAATTAATTTCAGTATAAAATCATTACCCATTGGTGCCATAACCATGAACGCGTATGAAAATGCCACTTTATTTAAACTTATTCTTGCAAGCATTAAATTTTTTTTAAATATTAAAATTTTCCTTTGTAAGGAGTACTTTTAGAATTAAGACGTATATCAATTTGAATAATAGTCGAAGAATAACAATAAAATTTTAGTATAAAATTTTAGTACAAAACCTACCCCTATTGGTACCATTACCACGGATAGCAATGAAAACGCTACTTTTTTTAAACATATTTTTGCACGCATATAATTTTTTTTTTAAATTTTTAAATTTACATTCGAAATGTTTTCTTCTGGCATCAAAACGTATACCATTGTCAAAATAATCGAAAATAAAAATATTAATTTCAGTATAAAATCATTACTTACTGGTGCCATATCCTTGAACGCGTATGAAGATGTCACTTTATTTAAACATATTCTAGCAAGCATTAAATTTTTTTTAAATATTAAAATTTTCCTTTGTAAGGTTTACTTCTAGGATTAAGACGTATACCGATGTGAATAATAGTCGAAAAATAGTAATAAAATTTTAGTATAAATGTTTAGTATAAAATCTACCCCTATTGGTACCATTATAACGGACAGCAATGAAGACGCTACTTTTTTTAAACATATTTTAGCACGCATTTAATTTTTTTAAAATATTAAAATTCACACTCGAAAGGTTTTCTTCTGGCATCAAGACTTATACCATTGTCAAAATAATCGAAAATAAAAATATTAATTTGAGTATAAAATCATTACTTACTGGTGCCATATCCATGAACGCGTATGAAAATGCCACTTTATTTAAACATATTCTAGCAAGCATTAAATTTTTTTAAATATTAAAATTTTCTCTTTGTAAGGTTTACTTCTAGGATTAAGACGTATACCGATGTGAATAATAGTCGAAAAATAATAATAAAATTTTAGTATAAAATTTAAGTATCAAATCTACCCCTATTGGTACCATTACCACGGATAGCAATGAAAACGCTACTTTTTTTAAACATATTTTAGCGCGCATTTAATTTTTTTTAAAATATTATAATTTAAATTCGAAATGTTTTCTTCTGGCATCAAAACGTATACCATTGTCAAAATAATCGAAAATAAAAATAATGAATTTCAGTATAAAATCATTACTTATTGGTGCCATAACCATGAACGCGTATGAAAATGCCACTTTATCTAAACATATTCTTGCAAGCATTAAATTTTTTTTAAATATTAAAATTTTCCTTTGTAAGGTGTACTCTTAGATTTAAGTCGTATATCGATGTGAATAATAGTCGAAAAATAATAATAAAATTTTAGTATAAAATTTAAGTATAAAACTTACCCCTATTGGTACTAATACCACGGATAGCAATGAAAACACTACTTTTTTTAAACATATTTAAGCACGCATTTAATTTTTTTTTAAATATTAAAATTTACACTCGGAAGGTTTTCTTCTGGCATCAAAACGTATACCATTGTCAAAATAATCTAAAATAAAAATAATGAATTTTAGTATAAATTCATTACTTATTGGTGCCATAACCATGAACGCGTATGAAAATACAACTTTATTTAAACATATTTTAGCATGCATTAAATTTTTTTAAAATATTTTAATTTTGCTTTGTAAGGTTTACTTCTAGGATTAAGACGTATACCGATGTGAATAATAGTCGAAAATTAATAATAAAATTTTAGTATAAAATTTTAGTATAAAATCTACTACTATTGGTACCATTACCACGGACAGCAATGAAAACGCTACTTTTTTTAAACATATTTTAGCACGCATTTAATTTATTTAAAATATTAAAATTCACACTCGAAAGGTTTTCTTCTGGCATCAAGACTTATACCATTGTCAAAATAATCGAAAATAAAAATATTAATTTCAGTATAAAATCATTACGTATTGGTGCCATAACCATGAACGCGTATGAAAATGCCACTTTATCTAAACATATTCTTGCAAGCATTAAATTTTTTTTAAATATTAAAATTTTCCTTTGTAAGGTGTACTTTTAGATTTAAGTCGTATATCGATGTGAATAATAGTCGAAAAATAATAATAAAATTTTAGTATAAAATTTTAGTATAAAACTTACCCCTATTGGTACTATTACCACGGATAGCAATGAAAACACTACTTTTTTTAAACATATTTTAGCACGCATTTAATTTTTTTTAAAATATTAAAATTTACACTCGAAAGGTTTTCTTCTGGCATCAAAACGTATACCATTGTCAAAATAATCGAAAATAAAAATAATGAATTTTAGTATAAAATCATTACTTATTGGTGCCATAACCATGAACGCGTATGAAAATGCCACTTTATTTAAACATATTCTTGCAAGCATTAAATTTTTTTTAAATATTAAAATTTTCCTTTGTAAGGTGTACTTTTAGATTTAAGAAGTATATCGATGTGAATAATAGTTGAAAAATAATAATAAAATTTTAGTATAAAATTTTAGTATAAAACTTACCCCTATTGGTACTATTACCACGGATAGCAATGAAAACGCTACTTTTTTAAACATATTTTTGCACGCATTTAATTTTTTTTTTAATTTTAAAATTTACATTCGAAATGTTTTCTTCTGGCATCAAAACGTATACCATTGTCATAATAATCGAAAATAAAAATAATGAATTTTAGTATAAAATCATTACTTATTGGTGCCATAACCATGAACGCGTATGAAAATACCACTTTATTTAAACATATTTTAGCATGCATTAAATTTTTTTTAAATATTTAAATTTTGCTTTGTAAGGTTTACTTTTAGGATTAAGACGTATACCGATGTGAATAATAGTCGAAAAATAATAATAAAATTTTAGTATAAAATTTTAGTATAAAATCTACCTCTATTGGTACCATTACCACGGATAGCAATGAAAACGCTACTTTTTTTAAACATATTTTAGCGCGCATTTAATTATTTTTAAAATATTAAAATTTACATTCGAAATGTTTTCTTCTGGCATCAAAACGTATACCATTGTCAAAATAATCGAAAATAAAGATAATGAATTTCAGTATAAAATCAATACTTATTGGTGCCATAACCATGAACGCGTATGAAAATGCCACTTTATTTAAACATATTCGTGCAAGCATTAAATTTTTTTTAAATATTAAAATTTTCCTTTGTAAGGTGTACTATTTAAAATTTAAGTCGTATATCGATGTGAATAATAGTCGAAAAATAATAATAAAATTTTAGTATAAAATTTTAGTATAAAACTTACCCCTATTGGTACCATTACCACGGACAGCAATGAAAACGCTACTTTTTTTAAACATATTTTAGCACGCATTTAATTTTTTTTAAAATATTAAAATTTACACTCGAAAGGTTTTCTTCTGGCATCAAGACGTATACCATTGTCAAAAAAATCGAAAATAAAAATAATTAATTTCAGTATGAAATCATTACTTATTGGTCCCATAACCATGATCACGTATGAAAATGCCACTTTATTTTAACATATTCTAGCAAGCATTAAATTTTTATTAAATATTAAAATTTTCCTTTGTAAGGTGTACTTCTAGGATTAAGACGTATACCGATGTGAATAATAGTCGAAAAATAATAATAAAATTTTAGTATAAAATTTAACTATAAAATCTACCCGTATTGGTACCTTTACCTTGGAAAGCAATGAAAACGCTACTTTTTTAAACATATTTTAGAACTCATTTAATTTTTTTTAAAATATTTAAATTTACACTCGAAAGGTTTTCTCCTGGCATCAAGACGTATACCATTGCTTAAATAATCGAAAATAAAAATAATTAATTTCAGTATAAAATCATTACCCATTCGTGCCATAACCATGAACGCGTATGAAAATGCCACTTTATTTAAACATATTCTAGCAAGCACTAATTTTTTTTAAAATATTAAAATTTTCCTTTATAAGGTGTACTTTTAGAATTATGACGTATATCGATTTGGATAATAGTCGAAGAATAACAATAAAATTAAAGTATAAAATTTTAGTACAAAACCTACCCCTATTGGTACCATTACCACGGATATCAATGAAAACGCTACTTTTTTTAAACATATTTTAGCGCGCATTTAATTTTTTTTAAAATATTATAATTTAAATTCGAAATGTTTTCTTCTGGCATCAAAACGTATACCATTGTCAAAATAATCGAAAATAAAAATAATTAATTTCAGTATAAAATCATTACCCATTCGTGCCATAACCATGAACGCGTATGAAAATGCCACTTTATTTAAACATATTCTAGCAAGCACTAATTTTTTTTTAAATATTAAAATTTTCCTTTATAAGGTGTACTTTTAGAATTATGACGTATATCGATTTGGATAATAGTCGAAGAATAACAATAAAATTATAGTATAAAATTTTAGTACAAAACCTACCCCTATTGGTACCATTACCACGGATAGCAATGAAAACGCTACTTTTTTTAAACATATTTTAGCACGCATTTAATTTTTTTTTAAAATATTAAAATTTACATTCGAAAGGTTTTCTTCTGGCATCAAGACTTATACCATTGTCAAAATAATCGAAAATAAAAATATTAATTTGAGTATAAAATCATTACTTACTGGTGCCATATCCATGAACGCGTATGAAAATGCCACTTTATTTAAACATATTCTAGCAAGCATTAAATTTTTTTAAATATTAAAATTTTCCTTTGTAAGGTTTACTTCTAGGATTAAGACGTATACCGATGTGAATAATAGTCGAAAAATAATAATAAAATTTTAGTATAAAATTTAAGTATCAAATCTACCCCTATTGGTACCATTACCACGGATAGCAATGAAAACGCTACTTTTTTTAAACATATTTTAGCGCGCATTTAATTTTTTTTAAAATATTATAATTTAAATTCGAAATGTTTTCTTCTGGCATCAAAACGTATACCATTGTCAAAATAATCGAAAATAAAAATAATGAATTTCAGTATAAAATCATTACTTATTGGTGCCATAACCATGAACGCGTATGAAAATGCCACTTTATCTAAACATATTCTTGCAAGCATTAAATTTTTTTAAAATATTTTAATTTTGCTTTGTAAGGTGTACTTTTAGATTTAAGTCGTATATCGATGTGAATAATAGTCGAAAATTAATAATAAAATTTTAGTATAAAATTTTAGTATAAAATCTACTACTATTGGTACCATTACCACGGACAGCAATGAAAACGCTACTTTTTTTAAACATATTTTAGCACGCATTTAATTTATTTAAAATATTAAAATTCACACTCGAAAGGTTTTCTTCTGGCATCAAGACTTATACCATTGTCAAAATAATCGAAAATAAAAATATTAATTTCAGTATAAAATCATTACTTATTGGTGCCATAACCATGAACGCGTATGAAAATGCCACTTTATCTAAACATATTCTTGCAAGCATTAAATTTTTTTTAAATATTAAAATTTTCCTTTGTAAGGTGTACTTTTAGATTTAAGTCGTATATCGATGTGAATAATAGTCGAAAAATAATAATAAAATTTTAGTATAAAATTTTAGTATAAAACTTACCCCTATTGGTACTATTACCACGGATAGCAATGAAAACACTACTTTTTTTAAACATATTTTAGCACGCATTTAATTTTTTTTAAAATATTAAAATTTACACTCGAAAGGTTTTCTTCTGGCATCAAAACGTATACCATTGTCAAAATAATCGAAAATAAAAATAATGAATTTTAGTATAAAATCATTACTTATTGGTGCCATAACCATGAACGCGTATGAAAATGCCACTTTATTTAAACATATTCTTGCAAGCATTAAATTTTTTTTAAATATTAAAATTTTCCTTTGTAAGGTGTACTTTTAGATTTAAGAAGTATATCGATGTGAATAATAGTCGAAAAATAATAATAAAATTTTAGTATAAAATTTTAGTATAAAACTTACCCCTATTGGTACTATTACCACGGATAGCAATGAAAACGCTACTTTTTTAAACATATTTTTGCACGCATTTAATTTTTTTTTTAAATTTTAAAATTTACATTCGAAATGTTTTCTTCTGGCATCAAAACGTATACCATTGTCATAATAATCGAAAATAAAAATAATGAATTTTAGTATAAAATCATTACTTATTGGTGCCATAACCATGAACGCGTATGAAAATACCACTTTATTTAAACATATTTTAGCATGCATTAAATTTTTTTTAAATATTTAAATTTTGCTTTGTAAGGTTTACTTTTAGGATTAAGACGTATACCGATGTGAATAATAGTCGAAAAATAATAATAAAATTTTAGTATAAAATTTTAGTATAAAATCTACCCCTATTGGTACCATTACCACGGATAGCAATGAAAACGCTACTTTTTTTAAACATATTTTAGCGCGCATTTAATTATTTTTAAAATATTAAAATTTACATTCGAAATGTTTTCTTCTGGCATCAAAACGTATACCATTGTCAAAATAATCGAAAATAAAGATAATGAATTTCAGTATAAAATCAATACTTATTGGTGCCATAACCATGAACGCGTATGAAAATGCCACTTTATTTAAACATATTCGTGCAAGCATTAAATTTTTTTTAAATATTAAAATTTTCCTTTGTAAGGTGTACTTTTAGATTTAAGTCGTATATCGATGTGAATAATAGTCGAAAAATAATAATAAAATTTTAGTATAAAATTTTAGTATAAAACTTACCCCTATTGGTACCATTACCACGGACAGCAATGAAAACGCTACTTTTTTTAAACATATTTTAGCACGCATTTAATTTTTTTTAAAATATTAAAATTTACACTCGAAAGGTTTTCTTCTGGCATCAAGACGTATACCATTGTCAAAAAAATCGAAAATAAAAATAATTAATTTCAGTATGAAATCATTACTTATTGGTCCCATAACCATGATCACGTATGAAAATGCCACTTTATTTTTATATATTCTAGCAAGCATTAAATTTTTATTAAATATTAAAATTTTCCTTTGTAAGGTGTACTTCTAGGATTAAGACGTATACCGATGTGAATAATAGTCGAAAAATAATAATAAAATTTTAGTATAAAATTTAACTATAAAATCTACCCGTTTTGGTACCTTTACCTTGGAAAGCAATGAAAACGCTACTTTTTTAAACATATTTTAGAACTCATTTAATTTTTTTTTAAATATTTAAATTTACACTCGAAAGGTTTTCTCCTGGCATCAAGACGTATACCATTGCTTAAATAATCGAAAATAAAAATAATTAATTTCAGTATAAAATCATTACCCATTCGTGCCATAACCATGAACGCGTATGAAAATGCCACTTTATTTAAACATATTCTAGCAAGCACTAATTTTTTTTAAAATATTAAAATTTTCCTTTATAAGGTGTACTTTTAGAATTATGACGTATATCGATTTGGATAATAGTCGAAGAATAACTATAAAATTATAGTATAAAATTTTAGTACAAAACCTACCCCTATTGGTACCATTACCACGGATAGCAATGAAAACGCTACTTTTTTTAAACATATTTTAGCACGCATTTAATTTTTTTTTAAAATATTAAAATTTACATTCGAAATGTTTTCTTCAGGCATCAAAACGTATACCATTGTCAAAATAATCGAAAATAAAAATAATGAATTTCAGTATAAAATCATTACTTATTGGTGCCATAACCATGAACGCGTATGAAAATGCCACTTTATTTAAACATATTCTTGCAAGCATTAAATTTTTTTTAAATATTAAAATTTTCCTTTGTAAGGTGTACTTTTAGATTTAAGAAGTATATCGATGTGAATAATAGTCGAAAAATAATAATAAAATTTTAGTATAAAATTTTAGTATAAAACTTACCCCTATTGGTACTATTACCACGGATAGCAATGAAAACGCTACTTTTTTAAACATATTTTTGTACGCATTTAATTTTTTTTTTAAATTTTAAAATTTACATTCGAAATGTTTTCATCTGGCATCAAAACGTATACCATTGTCATAATAATCGAAAATAAAAATAATGAATTTTAGTATAAAATCATTACTTATTGGTGCCATAACCATGAACGCGTATGAAAATACCACTTTATTTAAACATATTTTAGCATGCATTAAATTTTTTTTAAATATTTAAATTTTGCTTTGTAAGGTTTACTTTTAGGATTAAGACGTATACCGATGTGAATAATAGTCGAAAAATAATAATAAAATTTTAGTATAAAATTTTAGTATAAAATCTACACCTATTTGTACCATGACCACGGACAGCAATGAAAACGCTACTTTTTTTAAACATATTTTAGCACGCATTTAATTTTTTTTTAAAATATTAAAATTTACATTCGAAATGTTTTCTTCTGGCATCAAAATGTATACCATTGTCAAAATAATCGAAAATAAAAATTATGAATTTCAGTATAAAATCATTACTTATTGGTGCCATAACCATGAACGCGTATGAAAATGCCACTTTATTTAAACATTTTCTTGCAAGCATTAAATTTTTTTTAAATATTAAAATTTTCCTTTGTAAGGTGTACTTTTAGAATTAAGACGTATATCAATTTGAATAATAGTCGAAGAATAACAATAAAATTTTAGTATAAAATTTTAGTACAAAACCTACCCCTATTGGTACCATTACCACGGATAGCAATGAAAACGCTACTTGTTTTAAACATATTTTAGCACGCATTTATATTTTTTTAAAATATTAAAATTTACATTCGAAATGTTTTCTTCTGGCATCAAAACGTATACCATTGTCAAAATAATCGAAAATAAAAATAATGAATTTCAGTATAAAATCATTAATTATTGGTGCCATAACCATGAACGCGTATGAAAATGCCACTTTATTTAAACATATTCTTGCAAGCGTTAAATTTTTTTTAAATATTAATATTTTCCTTTGTAAGGTGTACGTTTAGATTTAAGACGTATATCGATGTGAATAATAGTCGAAAAATAATAATAAAATTTTAGTATAAAATTTTAGTATAAAACTTACCCCTATTGGTACTATTACCACGGATAGCAATGAAAACGCTACTTTTTTTAAACATATTTTTGCACGCATTTAATTATTTTTTAAAATTTTAAAATTTAAATTCGAAATGTTTTCTTCTAGCATCAAAACGTATACCATTGTCAAAATAATCGAAAATAAAAATAATGAATTTTAGTATAAAATCATTACTTATTGGTGCCATAACCATGAACGCGTATGACAATACCACTTTATTTAAACATATTTTAGCAAGCATTAAATTTTTTTTAAATATTTAAGTTTTGCTTTGTATGTTTTACTTCTAGGATTAAGACGTATACCGATGTGAATAATAGTCGAAACATAATAATAAAATTTTAGTATAAAATTTTAGTATAAAAACTTCCCCTATTGGTACCATTACCACGGATAGCAATGAAAACGCTACTTTTTTTAAACATATTTTAGCGCGCATTTAATTATTTTTAAAATATTTAAATTTACACTCGAAAGGTTTTCTCCTGGCATCAAGACGTATACCATTGCTTAAATAATCGAAAATAAAAATAATTAATTTCAGTATAAAATCATTACCCATTCGTGCCATAACCATGAACGCGTATGAAAATGCCACTTTATTTAAACATATTCTAGCAAGCACTAATTTTTTTTAAAATATTAAAATTTTCCTTTATAAGGTGTACTTTTAGAATTATGACGTATATCGATTTGGATAATAGTCGAAGAATAACAATAAAATTATAGTATAAAATTTTAGTACAAAACCCACCCCTATTGGTACCATTACCACGGATAGCAATGAAAACGCTACTTTTTTTAAACATATTTTAGCACGCATTTAATTTTTTTTTAAAATATTAAAATTTACATTCGAAATGTTTTCTTCAGGCATCAAAACGTATAGCCATTGTCAAAATAATCGAAAATAAAAATAATGAATTTCAGTATTAAATCATTACTTATTGGTGCCATAACCATGAACGCGTATGAAAATGCCACTTTATTTAAACATATTCTTGCAAGCATTAAATTGTTTTTAAATATTAAAATTTTCCTTTGTAAGGTGTACTTTTAGATTTAAGAAGTATATCGATGTGAATAATAGTCGAAAAATAATAATAAAATTTTAGTATAAAATTTTAGTATAAAACTTACCCCTATTGGTACTATTACCACGGATAGCAATGAAAACGCTACTTTTTTAAACATATTTTTGCACGCATTTAATTTTTTTTTTAAATTTTAAAATTTACATTCGAAATGTTTTCTTCTGGCATCAAAACGTATACCATTGTCATAATAATCGAAAATAAAAATAATGAATTTTAGTATAAAATCGTTACTTATTGGTGCCATAACCATGAACGCGTATGAAAATACCACTTTATTTAAACA
Organism: Zhengitettix transpicula; assembly: GCA_037074705.1. Taxonomy (NCBI): domain Eukaryota; kingdom Metazoa; phylum Arthropoda; class Insecta; order Orthoptera; family Tetrigidae; genus Zhengitettix; species Zhengitettix transpicula. Next base: position 74,035 of record JAYJMR010000025.1, read on the forward strand.
TATTCTAGCAAGCATTAATTTTTTTTAAAATATTAAAATTTTCCTTTATAAGGTGTACTTTTAGAATTAAGACGTATATCAAATTGAATAATAGTCGAAGAATAACAAAAAAATTTTAGAATAAAATTTTAGTACAAAACCTATCCCTATTGGTACCATTACCACGGATAGCAATGAAAACGCTACTTTTTTTAAACATATTTTAGCACGCATTTAATTTTTTTTTAAAATATTAAAATTTACATTCGAAATGTTTTCTTCTGGCATCAAAATGTATACCATTGTCAAAATAATCGAAAATAAAAATTATGAATTTCAGTATAAAATCATTACTTATTGGTGCCATAACCATGAACGCGTATGAAAATGCCACTTTATTTAAACATTTTCTTGCAAGCATTAATTTTTTTTTAAATATTAAAATTTTCCTTTGTAAGGTGTACTTTTAGAATTAAGACGTATATCAATTTGAATAATAGTCGAAGAATAACAATAAAATTTTAGTATAAAATTTTAGTACAAAACCTACCCCTATTGGTACCATTACCACGGATAGCAATGAAAACGCTACTTGTTTTAAACATATTTTAGCACGCATTTATATTTTTTTAAAATATTAAAATTTACATTCGAAATGTTTTCTTCTGGCATCAAAACGTATACCATTGTCAAAATAATCGAAAATAAAAATAATGAATTTCAGTATAAAATCATTACTTATTGGTGCCATAAACATGAACGCGTATGAAAATGCCACTTTATTTAAACATATTCTTGCAAGCGTTAAATTTTTTTTAAATATTAATATTTTCCTTTGTAAGGTGTACGTTTAGATTTAAGACGTATATCGATGTGAATGATAGTCGAAAAATAATAATAAAATTTTAGTATAAAATTTTAGTATAAAACTTACCCCTATTGGTACTATTACCACGGATAGCAATGAAAACGCTACTTTTTTTAAACATATTTTTGCACGCATTTAATTTTTTTTTAAAATTTTAAAATTTACATTCGAAATGTTTTCTTCTAGCATCAAAACGTATACCATTGTCAAAATAATCGAAAATAAAAATAATGAATTTTAGTATAAAATCATTACTTATTGGTGCCATAACCATGAACGCGTATGACAATACCTCTTTATTTAAACATATTTTAGCAAGCATTAAATTTTTTTTAAATATTTAAGTTTTGCTTTGTATGTTTTACTTCTAGGATTAAGACGTATACCGATGTGAATAATAGTCGAAACATAATAATAAAATTTTAGTGTAAAATTTTAGTATAAAAACTTCCCCTATTGGTACCATTACCACGGATAGCAATGAAAACGCTACTTTTTTTAAACATATTTTAGCGCGCATTTAATTATTTTTAAAATATTAAAATTTACATTCGAAATGTTTTCTTCTGGCATCAAAACGTATACCATTGTCAAAATAATCGAAAATAAAGATAATGAATTTCAGTATAAAATCAATACTTATTGGTGCCATAACCATGAACGCGTATGAAAATGCCACTTTATTTAAACATATTCTTGCAAGCATTAAATTTTTATTAAATATTAAAATTTTCCATTGTAAGGTGTACTTCTATGATTAAGACGTATACCGATGTGAATAATAGTCGAAAAATAATAATAAAATTTTAGTATAAAATTTAACTATAAAATCTACCCGTATTGGTACCTTTACCTTGGAAAGCAATGAAAACGCTACTTTTTTAAACATATTTTAGAACTCATTTAATTTTTTTTAAAATATTAAAATTTACATTCGAAATGTTTTCTTCAGGCATCAAAACGTATACCATTGTCAAAATAATCGAAAATAAAAATAATGAATTTCAGTATAAAATCATTATTATTGGTGCCATAACCATGAACGCGTATGAAAATGCCACTTTATTTAAACATATTCTTGCAAGCATTAAATTTTTTTTAAATATTAAAATTTTCCTTTGTAAGGTGTACTTTTAGATTTAAGAAGTATATCGATGTGAATAATAGTCGAAAAATAATAATATTTTTGCACGCATTTAATTTTTTTTTTAAATTTTAAAATTTACATTCGAAATGTTTTCTTCTGGCATCGAAACGTATACCATTGTCATAATAATCGAAAATAAAAATAATGAATTTTAGTATAAAATCATTACTTATTGGTGCCATAACCATGAACGCGTATGAAAATACCACTTTATTTAAACATATTTTAGCATGCATTAAATTTTTTTTAAATATTTAAATTTTGCTTTGTAAGGTTTACTTTTAGGATTAAGACGTATACCGATGTGAATAATAGTCGAAAAATAGAAATAAAATTTTAGTATAAAATTTTAGTATAAAATCTACCCCTATTTGTACCATGACCACGGACAGCAATGAAAACGCTACTTTTTTTAAACATATTTTAGCACGCATTTAATTTTTTTTAAAATATTAAAATTTTCACTCGAAAGGTTTTCTCCTGGCATCTAGACGTATACATTGCTTAAATAATCGAAAATAAAAGTAATTAATTTCAGTATAAAATCATTACCCATTGGTGCCATAACCATGAACGCGTATGAAAATGCCACTTTATTTAAACATATTCTAGCAAGCATTAATTTTTTTTAAAATATTAAAATTTTCCTTTATAAGGTGTACTTTTAGAATTAAGACGTATATCAAATTGAATAATAGTCGAAGAATAACAAAAAAATTTTAGAATAAAATTTTAGTACAAAACCTACCCCTATTGGTACCATTACCACGGATAGCAATGAAAACGCTACTTTTTTTAAACATATTTTAGCACGCATTTAATTTTTTTTTAAAATATTAAAATTTACATTCGAAATGTTTTCTTCTGGCATCAAAATGTATACCATTGTCGAAATAATCGAAAATAAAAATTATGAATTTCAGTATAAAATCATTACTTATTGGTGCCATAACCATGAACGCGTATGAAAATGCCACTTTATTTAAACATATTCTTGCAAGCATTAAATTTTTTTTAAATATTAAAATTTTCCTTTGTAAGGTGTACTTTTAGAATTAAGACGTATATCAATTTGAATAATAGTCGAAGAATAACAATAAAATTTTAGTATAAAATTTTAGTACAAAACCTACCCCTATTGGTACCATTACCACGGATAGCAATGAAAACGCTACTTGTTTTAAACATATTTTAGCACGCATTTATATTTTTTTAAAATATTAAAATTTACATTCGAAATGTTTTCTTCTGGCATCAAGACGTATACCATTGTCAAAAAAATCGAAAATAAAAATAATTAATTTCAGTATAAAATCATTACTTATTGGTCCCATAACCATGATCACGTATGAAAATGCCACTTTATTTTAACATATTCTAGCAAGCATTAAATTTTTATTAAATATTAAAATTTTCCTTTGTAAGGTGTACTTCTAGGATTAAGACGTATACCGATGTGAATAATAGTCGAAAAATAATAATAAAATTTTAGTATAAAATTTAACTATAAAATCTACCCGTATTGGTACCTTTACCTTGGAAAGCAATGAAAACGCTACTTTTTTAAACATATTTTAGAACTCATTTAATTTTTTTTAAAATATTTAAATTTACACTCGAAAGGTTTTCTTCTGGAATCAAGACTTATACCATTGTCAAAATAATCGAAAATAAAAATAATGAATTTCAGTATAAAATCATTACTTATTGGTGCCATAACCATGAACGCGTATGAAAATAGCACTTTATCTAAACATATTCTTGCAAGCATTAAATTTTTTTTAAATATTTAAATTTTGCTTTGTAAGGTGTACTTTTAGATTTAAGTCGTATATCGATGTGAATAATAGTCGAAAAATAATAATAAAATTTTAGTATAAAATTTTAGTATAAAACTTACCCCTATTGGTACTATTACCACGGATAGCAATGAAAACACTACTTTTTTTAAACATATTTTAGCACGCATTTAATTTTTTTTAAAATATTAAAATTTACACTCGAAAGGTTTTCTTCTGGCATCAAAACGTATACCATTGTCAAAATAATCGAAAATAAAGATAATGAATTTCAGTATAAAATCAATACTTATTGGTGCCATAACCATGAACGCGTATGAAAATGCCACTTTATTTAAACATATTCGTGCAAGCATTAAATTTTTTTAAAATATTAAAATTTTCCTTTGTAAGGTGTACTTTTAGATTTAAGTCGTATATCGATGTGAATAATAGTCGAAAAATAATAATAAAATTTTAGTATAAAATTTTAGTATAAAACTTACCCCTATTGGTACCATTACCACGGACAGCAATGAAAACGCTACTTTTTTTAAACATATTTTAGCACGCATTTAATTTTTTTTAAAATATTAAAATTTACACTCGAAAGGTTTTCTTCTGGCATCAAGACGTATACCATTGTCAAAAAAATCGAAAATAAAAATAATTAATTTCAGTATGAAATCATTACTTATTGGTCCCATAACCATGATCACGTATGAAAATGCCACTTTATTTTAACATATTCTAGCAAGCATTAAATTTTTATTAAATATTAAAATTTTCCTTTGTAAGGTGTACTTCTAGGATTAAGACGTATACCGATGTGAATAATAGTCGAAAAATAATAATAAAATTTTAGTATAAAATTTAACTATAAAATCTACCCGTATTGGTACCTTTACCTTGGAAAGCAATGAAAACGCTACTTTTTTAAACATATTTTAGAACTCATTTAATTTTTTTTAAAATATTTGAATTTACACTCGAAAGGTATTCTCCTGGCATCAAGACGTATACCATTGCTTAAATAATCGAAAATAAAAATAATTAATTTCAGTATAAAATCATTACCCATTCGTGCCATAACCATGAACGCGTATTAAAATGCCACTTTATTTAAACATATTCTAGCAAGCACTAATTTTTTTTAAAATATTAAAATTTTCCTTTATAAGGTGTACTTTTAGAATTATGACGTATATCGATTTGGATAATAGTCGAAGAATAACAATAAAATTATAGTATAAAATTTTAGTACAAAACCTACCCCTATTGGTACCATTACCACGGATAGCAATGAAAACGCTAATTTTTTTAAACATATTTTAGCACGCATTTAATTTTTTTTTAAAATATTAAAATTTACATTCGAAATGTTTTCTTCAGGCATCAAAACGTATACCATTGTCAAAATAATCGAAAATAAAAATAATGAATTTCAGTATAAAATCATTACTTATTGGTGCCATAACCATGAACGCGTATGAAAATGCCACTTTATTTAAACATATTCTAGCAAGCATTAATTTTTTTTAAAGTATTAAAATTTTCCTTTATAAGGTGTACTTTTAGAATTAAGACGTATATCAAATTGAATAATAGTCGAAGAATAACAAAAAAATTTTAGTATAAAATTTTAGTACAAAACCTACCCCTATTGGTACCATTACCACGGATAGCAATGAAAACGCTACTTTTTTTAAACATATTTCAGCACGCATTTAATTTTTTTTTAAAATATTAAAATTTACATTCGAAATGTTTTCTTCTGGCATCAAAATGTATACCATTGTCAAAATAATCGAAAATTAAAATTATGAATTTCAGTATAAAATCATTACTTATTGGTGCCATAACCATGAACGCGTATGAAAATGCCACTTTATTTAAACATTTTCTTGCAAGCATTAAATTTTTTTTAAATATTAAAATTTTCCTTTGTAAGGTGTACTTTTAGAATTAAGACGTATATCAATTTGAATAATAGTCGAAGAATAACAATAAAATTTTAGTATAAAATTTTAGTACAAAACCTACCCCTATTGTTACCATTACCACGGATAGCAATGAAAACGCTACTTGTTTTAAACATATTTTAGCACGCATTTATATTTTTTTAAAATATTAAAATTTACATTCGAAATGTTTTCTTCTGGCATCAAAACGTATACCATTGTCAAAATAATCGAAAATAAAAATAATGAATTTCAGTATAAAATCATTACTTATTGGTGCCATAACCATGAACGCGTATGAAAATGCCACTTTATTTAAACATATTCTTGCAAGCGTTAAATTTTTTTTAAATATTAATATTTTCCTTTGTAAGGTGTACGTTTAGATTAAGGACGTATATCGATGTGAATAATAGTCGAAAAATAATAATAAAATTTTAGTATAAAATTTTAGTATAAAACTTACCCCTATTGGTACTATTACCACGGATAGCAATGAAAACGCTACTTTTTTTAAACATATTTTTGCACGCATTTAATTTTTTTTTAAAATTTTAAAATTTACATTCGAAATGTTTTCTTCTAGCATCAAAACGTATACCATTGTCAAAATAATCGAAAATAAAAATAATGAATTTTAGTATAAAATCATTACTTATTGGTGCCATAACCATGAACGCGTATGACAATACCACTTTATTTAAACATATTTTAGCAAGCATTAAATTTTTTTTAAATATTTAAGTTTTGCTTTGTATGTTTTACTTCTAGGATTAAGACGTATACCGATGTGAATAATAGTCGAAACATAATAATAAAATTTTAGTATAAAATTTTAGTATAAAAATTCCCCTATTGGTACCATTACCACGGATAGCAATGAAAACGCTACTTTTTTTAAACATATTTTAGCGCGCATTTAATTATTTTTAAAATATTAAAATTTACATTCGAAATGTTTTCTTCTGGCATCAAAACGTATACCATTGTCAAAATAATCGAAAATAAAGATAATGAATTACAATATAAAATCAATACTTATTGGTGCCATAACCATGAACGCGTATGACAATACCACTTTATTTAAACATATTTTAGCAAGCATTAAATTTTTTTTAAATATTTAAGTTTTGCTTTGTAAGTTTTACTTCTAGGATTAAGACGTATACCGATGTGAATAATAGTCGAAACATAATAATAAAATTTTAGTATAAAATTTAACTATAAAATCTACCCGTATTGGTACCATTACCTTGGAAAGCAATGAAAACGCTACTTTTTTAAACAATTTTAGAACGCATTTAATTTTTTTTAAAATATTAAAATTTACACTCGAAAGGTTTTCTTCTGGCATCAAGACATACCATTGTCAAAATAATCGAAAATAAAAATATTAATATCAGTATAAAATCATTACTTACTAGTGCCATAACCATAAACGCGTATGAAAATGCCACTTTATTTAAACATATTCTAGCAAGCATTAAATTTTTTTAAAATATTAAAATTTTCCTTTGTAAGGTGTACTTTTAGATTTAAGACGTATATCGATGTGAATAATAGTCGAAAAATAATAATAAAATTTTAGTATAAAATTTTAGTATAAAACTTACCCCTATTGGTACCATTACCACGGATAGCAATGAAAACGCTACTTTTTTTAAACATATTTTAGCACGCATTTAATTTCTTTTAAAATATTAAAATTTACATTCGAAATGTTTTCTTCAGGCATCAAAACGTATACCATTGTCAAAATAATCGAAAATAAAAATAATGAATTTCAGTATAAAATCATTACTTATTGGTGCCATAACCATGAACGCGTATGAAAATGCCACTTTATTTAAACATATTCTTGCAAGCATTAAATTTTTTTTAAATATTAAAATTTTCCTTTGTAAGGTGTACTTTTAGATTTAAGACGTATATCGATGTGAATAATAGTCGAAAAATAATAATAAAATTTTAGTATAAAATTTTAGTATAAAACTTACCCCTATTGGTACTATTACCACGGATAGCAATGAAAACGCTACTTTTTTAAACATATTTTTGCACGCATTTAATTTTTTTTACAAATTTTAAAATTTACATTCGAAATGTTTTCTTCTGGCATCAAAACGTATACCATTGTCAAAATAATCGAAAATAAAAATAATGAATTTTAGTATAAAATCATTACTTATTGGTGCCATAACCATGAACGCGTATGAAAATGCCACTTTATTTAAACATATTCTTGCAAGCATTAAATTTTTTTTAAATATTAAAATTTTCCTTTGTAAGGTGTACTTTTAGATTTAAGACGTATATCGATGTGAATAATAGTCGAAAAATAATAATAAAATTTTAGTATAAAATTTTAGTATAAAACTTACCCCTATTGGTACTATTACCACGGATAGCAATGAAAACGCTACTTTTTTAAACATATTTTTGCACGCATTTAATTTTTTTTACAAATTTTAAAATTTACATTCGAAATGTTTTCTTCAGGCATCAAAACGTATACCATTGTCAAAATAATCGAAAATAAAAGTAATTAATTTCAGTATAAAATCATAACCCATTGGTGCCATAACCATGAACGCGTATGAAAATGCCACTTTATTTAAACATATTCTTGCAAGCGTTAAATTTTTTTTAAATATTAATATTTTCCTTTGTAAGGTGTACATTTAGATTTAAGACGTATATCAATTTGATTAATAGCCGAAGAATAACAAAAAAATTGTAGTATAAAATTTTAGTACAAAACCTACACCTATTGGTACCATTACCACGGATAGCAATGAAAACGCTACTTTTTTTAAACATATTTTAGCACGCATTTAATTTTTTTAAAATATTAAAATTTTCCTTTGTAAGGTGTACTTTTAGATTTAAGACGTATATCGATGTGAATAATAGTCGAAAAATAATAATAAAATTTTAGTATAAAATTTTAGTATAAAACTTACCCCTATTGGTACTATTACCACAGATAGCAATGAAAACGCTACTTTTTTAAACATATTTTTGCACGCATTTAATTTTTTTTACAAATTTTAAAATTTACATTCGAAATGTTTTCTTCTGGCATCAAAACGTATACCATTGTCAAAATAATCGAAAATAAAAATAATGAATTTCAGTATAAAATCATTACTTATTGGTGCCATAACCATGAACACGTATGAAAATGCCACTTTATTTAAACATATTCTTGCAAGCATTAAATTTTTTTTAAATATTAAAATTTTCCTTTGTAAGGTGTACTTTTAGATTTAAGAAGTATATCGATGTGAATAATAGTCGAAAAATAATAATAAAATTTTAGTATAAAATTTTAGTATAAAACTTACCCCTATTGGTACTATTACCACGGATAGCAATGAAAACGCTACTTTTTTAAACATATTTTTGCACGCATTTAATTTTTTTTTTAAATTTTAAAATTTACATTCGAAATGTTTTCTTCTGGCATCAAAACGTATACCATTGTCATAATAATCGAAAATAAAAATAATGAATTTTAGTATAAAATCATTACTTATTGGTGCCATAACCATGAACGCGTATCAAAATACCACTTTATTTAAACATATTTTAGCATGCATTAAATTTTTTTAAATATTTAAATTTTGCTTTGTAAGGTTTACTTTTAGGATTAAGACGTATACCGATGTGAATAATAGTCGAAAAATAATAATAAAATTTTAGTATAAAATTTTAGTATAAAATCTACCCCTATTTGTACCATGACCACGGACAGCAATGAAAACGCTACTTTTTTTAAACATATTTTAGCACGCATTTAATTTTTTTTAAAATATTAAAATTTTCACTCGAAAGGTTTTCTCCTGGCATCAAGACGTATACCATTGCTTAAATAATCGAAAATAAAAGTAATTAATTTCAGTATAAAATCATTACCCATTGGTGCCATAACCATGAACGCGTATGAAAATGCCACTTTATTTAAACATATTCTAGCAAGCATTAATTTTTTTTAAAATATTAAAATTTTCCTTTATAAGGTGTACTTTTAGAATTAAGACGTATATCAAATTGAATAATAGTCGAAGAATAACAAAAAAATTTTAGTATAAAATTTTAGTACAAAACCTACCCCTATTGGTACCATTACCACGGATAGCAATGAAAACGCTACTTTTTTTAAACATATTTTAGTACGCATTTAATTTTTTTTTAAAATATTAAAATTTACATTCGAAATGTTTTCTTCTGGCATCAAAATGTATACCATTGTCAAAATAATCGAAAATAAAAATTATGAATTTCAGTATAAAATCATTACTTATTGGTGCCATAACCATGAACGCGTATGAAAATGCCACTTTATTTAAACATTTTCTTGCAAGCATTAAATTTTTTTTTAATATTTAAAATTTTCCTTTGTAAGGTGTACTTTTAGAATTAAGACGTATATCAATTTGAATAATTGTCGAAGAATAACAATAAAATTTTAGTATAAAATTTTAGTACAAAACCTACCCCTATTGTTACCATTACCACGGATAGCAATGAAAACGCTACTTGTTTTAAACATATTTTAGCACGCATTTATATTTTTTTAAAATATTAAAATTTACATTCGAAATGTTCTCTTCTGGCATCAAAACGTATACCATTGTCAAAATAATCGAAAATAAAAATAATGAATTTCAGTATAAAATCATTACTTATTGGTGCCATAACCATGAACGCGTATGAAAATGCCACTTTATTTAAACATATTCTTGCAAGCGTTAAATTTTTTTTAAATATTAATATTTTCCTTTGTAAGGTGTACGTTTAGATTTAAGACGTATATCGATGTGAATAATAGTCGAAAAATAATAATAAAATTTTAGTATAAAATTTTAGTATAAAACTTACCCCTATTGGTACTATTACCACGGATAGCAATGAAAACGCTACTTTTTTTAAACATATTTTTGCACGCATTTAATTTTTTTTTAAAATTTTAAAATTTACATTCGAAATGTTTTCTTCTAGCATCAAAACGTATACCATTGTCAAAATAATCGAAAATAAAAATAATGAATTTTAGTATAAAATCATTACTTATTGGTGCCATAACCATGAACGCGTATGACAATACCACTTTATTTAAACATATTTTAGCAAGCATTAAATTTTTTTTAAATATTTAAGTTTTGCTTTGTATGTTTTACTTCTAGGATTAAGACGTATACCGATGTGAATAATAGTCGAAACATAATAATAAATTTTTTGTATAAAATTTTAGTATAAAAATTCCCCTATTGGTACCATTACCACGGATAGCAATGAAAACGCTACTTTTTTTAAACATATTTTAGCGCGCATTTAATTATTTTTAAAATATTAAAATTTACATTCGAAATGTTTTCTTCTGGCATCAAAACGTATACCATTGTCAAAATAATCGAAAATAAAGATAATGAATTACAATATAAAATCAATACTTATTGGTGCCATAACCATGAACGCGTATGACAATACCACTTTATTTAAACATATTTTAGCAAGCATTAAATTTTTTTTAAATATTTAAGTTTTGCTTTGTAAGTTTTACTTCTAGGATTAAGACGTATACCGATGTGAATAATAGTCGAAACATAATAATAAAATTTTAGTATAAAATTTTAGTATAAAAACTTCCCCTATTGGTACCATTACCACGGATAGCAATGAAAACGCTACTTTTTTTAAACATATTTTAGCGCGCATTTAATTATTTTTAAAATATTAAAATTTACACTCGAAAGGTTTTCTTCTGGCATCAAGACATATACCACTGTCAAAAAAATCGAAAATAAAAATACTTAATTTCAGTATAAAATCATTACTTATTGGTCCCATAACCATGATCACGTATGAAAATGCCACTTTATTTTAACATATTCTAGCAAGCATTAAATTTTTTTTAAATATTAAAATTTTCCTTTGTAAGGTTTACTTCTAGGATTAAGACGTATACCGATGTGAATAATAGTCGAAAATAATAATAAAATTTTAGTATAAAATTTAACTATAAAATCTACCCGTATTGGTACCATTACCTTGGAAAGCAATGAAAACGCTACTTTTTTAAACAATTTTAGAACGCATTTAATTTTTTTTAAAATATTAAAATTTACACTCGAAAGGTTTTCTTCTGGCATCAAGACATACCATTGTCAAAATAATCGAAAATAAAAATATTAATATCAGTATAAAATCATTACTTACTAGTGCCATAAGCATAAACGCGTATGAAAATGCCACTTTATTTAAACATATTCTAGCAAGCATTAAATTTTTTTAAAATATTAAAATTTTCCTTTGTAAGGTGTACTTTAAGATTTAAGACGTATATCGATGTGAATAATAGTCGAAAAATAATAATAAAATTTTAGTATAAAATTTTAGTATAAAACTTACCCCTATTGGTACCATTACCACGGATAGCAATGAAAACGCTACTTTTTTTAAACATATTTTAGCACGCATTTAATTTCTTTTAAAATATTAAAATTTACATTCGAAATGTTTTCTTCAGGCATCAAAACGTATACCATTGTCAAAATAATCGAAAATAAAAATAATGAATTTCAGTATAAAATCATTACTTATTGGTGCCATAACCATGAACGCGTATGAAAATGCCACTTTATTTAAACATATTCTTGCAAGCATTAAATTTTTTTTAAATATTAAAATTTTCCTTTGTAAGGTGTACTTTTAGATTTAAGACGTATATCGATGTGAATAATAGTCGAAAAATAATAATAAAATTTTAGTATAAAATTTTAGTATAAAACTTACCCCTATTGGTACTATTACCACGGATAGCAATGAAAACGCTACTTTTTTAAACATATTTTTGCACGCATTTAATTTTTTTTACAAATTTTAAAATTTACATTCGAAATGTTTTCTTCTGGCATCAAAACGTATACCATTGTCAAAATAATCGAAAATAAAAATAATGAATTTTAGTATAAAATCATTACTTATTGGTGCCATAACCATGAACGCGTATGAAAATACCACTTTATTTAAACATATTTTAGCATGCATTAAATTTTTTTTAAATATTTAAATTTTGCTTTGTAAGGTTTACTTCTAGGATTAAGATGTATACCGATGTGAATAATAGTCGAAAAATAATAATAAAATTTTAGTATAAAATTTTAGTATAAAATTTTAGTATAAAATCTACCCCTATTGGTACCATGACCACGGACAGCAATGAAAACGCTACTTTTTTTAAACATATTTTAGCACGCATTTAATTTTTTTTAAAATATTAAAATTTTCACTCGAAAGGTTTTCTCCTGGCATCAAGACGTATACCATTGTTTAAATAATCGAAAATAAAAGTAATTAATTTCAGTATAAAATCATAACCCATTGGTGCCATAACCATGAACGCGTATGAAAATGCCACTTTATTTAAACATATTCTTGCAAGCGTTAAATTTTTTTTAAATATTAATATTTTCCTTTGTAAGGTGTACATTTAGATTTAAGACGTATATCAATTTGATTAATAGCCGAAGAATAACAAAAAAATTGTAGTATAAAATTTTAGTACAAAACCTACACCTATTGGTACCATTACCACGGATAGCAATGAAAACGCTACTTTTTTTAAACATATTTTAGCACGCATTTAATTTTTTTAAAATATTAAAATTTTCCTTTGTAAGGTGTACTTTTAGATTTAAGACGTATATCGATGTGAATAATAGTCGAAAAATAATAATAAAATTTTAGTATAAAATTTTAGTATAAAACTTACCCCTATTGGTACTATTACCACGGATAGCAATGAAAACGCTACTTTTTTAAACATATTTTTGCACGCATTTAATTTTTTTTACAAATTTTAAAATTTACATTCGAAATGTTTTCTTCTGGCATCAAAACGTATACCATTGTCAAAATAATCGAAAATAAAAATAATGAATTTCAGTATAAAATCATTACTTATTGGTGCCATAACCATGAACACGTATGAAAATGCCACTTTATTTAAACATATTCTTGCAAGCATTAAATTTTTTTTAAATATTAAAATTTTCCTTTGTAAGGTGTACTTTTAGATTTAAGAAGTATATCGATGTGAATAATAGTCGAAAAATAATAATAAAATTTTAGTATAAAATTTTAGTATAAAACTTACCCCTATTGGTACTATTACCACGGATAGCAATGAAAACGCTACTTTTTTAAACATATTTTTGCACGCATTTAATTTTTTTTTTAAATTTTAAAATTTACATTCGAAATGTTTTCTTCTGGCATCAAAACGTATACCATTGTCATAATAATCGAAAATAAAAATAATGAATTTTAGTATAAAATCATTACTTATTGGTGCCATAACCATGAACGCGTATCAAAATACCACTTTATTTAAACATATTTTAGCATGCATTAAATTTTTTTTAAATATTTAAATTTTGCTTTGTAAGGTTTACTTTTAGGATTAAGACGTATACCGATGTGAATAATAGTCGAAAAATAATAATAAAATTTTAGTATAAAATTTTAGTATAAAATCTACCCCTATTTGTACCATGACCACGGACAGCAATGAAAACGCTACTTTTTTTAAACATATTTTAGCACGCATTTAATTTTTTTTAAAATATTAAAATTTTCACTCGAAAGGTTTTCTCCTGGCATCAAGACGTATACCATTGCTTAAATAATCGAAAATAAAAGTAATTAATTTCAGTATAAAATCATTACCCATTGGTGCCATAACCATGAACGCGTATGAAAATGCCACTTTATTTAAACATATTCTAGCAAGCATTAATTTTTTTTAAAATATTAAAATTTTCCTTTATAAGGTGTACTTTTAGAATTAAGACGTATATCAAATTGAATAATAGTCGAAGAATAACAAAAAAATTTTAGTATAAAATTTTAGTACAAAACCTACCCCTATTAGTACCATTACCACGGATAGCAATGAAAACGCTACTTTTTTTAAACATATTTTAGTACGCATTTAATTTTTTTTTAAAATATTAAAATTTACATTCGAAATGTTTTCTTCTGGCATCAAAATGTATACCATTGTCAAAATAATCGAAAATAAAAATTATGAATTTCAGTATAAAATCATTACTTATTGGTGCCATAACCATGAACGCGTATGAAAATGCCACTTTATTTAAACATTTTCTTGCAAGCATTAAATTTTTTTTAAATATTAAAATTTTCCTTTGTAAGGTGTACTTTTAGAATTAAGACGTATATCAATTTGAATAATAGTCGAAGAATAACAATAAAATTTTAGTATAAAATTTTAGTACAAAACCTACCCCTATTGTTACCATTACCACGGATAGCAATGAAAACGCTACTTGTTTTAAACATATTTTAGCACGCATTTATATTTTTTTAAAATATTAAAATTTACATTCGAAATGTTTTCTTCTGGCATCAAAACGTATACCATTGTCAAAATAATCGAAAATAAAAATAATGAATTTCAGTATAAAATCATTACTTATTGGTGCCATAACCATGAACGCGTATGAAAATGCCACTTTATTTAAACATATTCTTGCAAGCGTTAAATTTTTTTTAAATATTAATATTTTCCTTTGTAAGGTGTACGTTTAGATTTAAGACGTATATCGATGTGAATAATAGTCGAAAAATAATAATAAAATTTTAGTATAAAATTTTAGTATAAAACTTACCCCTATTGGTACTATTACCACGGATAGCAATGAAAACGCTACTTTTTTTAAACATATTTTTGCACGCATTTAATTTTTTTTTAAAATTTTAAAATTTACATTCGAAATGTTTTCTTCTAGCATCAAAACGTATACCATTGTCAAAATAATCGAAAATAAAAATAATGAATTTTAGTATAAAATCATTACTTATTGGTGCCATAACCATGAACGCGTATGACAATACCACTTTATTTAAACATATTTTAGCAAGCATTAAATTTTTTTTAAATATTTAAGTTTTGCTTTGTATGTTTTACTTCTAGGATTAAGACGTATACCGATGTGAATAATAGTCGAAACATAATAATAAAATTTTAGTATAAAATTTTAGTATAAAAACTTCCCCTATTGGTACCATTACCACGGATAGCAATGAAAACGCTACTTTTTTTAAACATATTTTAGCGCGCATTTAATTATTTTTAAAATATTAAAATTTACATTCGAAATGTTTTCTTCTGGCATCAAAACGTATACCATTGTCAAAATAATCGAAAATAAAGATAATGAATTTCAATATAAAATCAATACTTATTGGTGCCATAACCATGAACGCGTATGACAATACCACTTTATTTAAACATATTTTAGCAAGCATTAAATTTTTTTTAAATATTTAAGTTTTGCTTTGTAAGTTTTACTTCTAGGATTAAGACGTATACCGATGTGAATAATAGTCGAAACATAATAATAAAATTTTAGTATAAAATTTTAGTATAAAAACTTCCCCTATTGGTACCATTACCACGGATAGCAATGAAAACGCTACTTTTTTTAAACATATTTTAGCGCGCATTTAATTATTTTTAAAATATTAAAATTTACACTCGAAAGGTTTTCTTCTGGCATCAAGACATATACCACTGTCAAAAAAATCGAAAATAAAAATACTTAATTTCAGTATAAAATCATTACTTATTGGTCCCATAACCATGATCACGTATGAAAATGCCACTTTATTTTAACATATTCTAGCAAGCATTAAATTTTTTTTAAATATTAAAATTTTCCTTTGTAAGGTTTACTTCTAGGATTAAGACGTATACCGATGTGAATAATAGTCGAAAATAATAATAAAATTTTAGTATAAAATTTAACTATAAAATCTACCCGTATTGGTACCATTACCTTGGAAAGCAATGAAAACGCTACTTTTTTAAACAATTTTAGAACGCATTTAATTTTTTTTAAAATATTAAAATTTACACTCGAAAGGTTTTCTTCTGGCATCAAGACATACCATTGTCAAAATAATCGAAAATAAAAATATTAATATCAGTATAAAATCATTACTTACTGGTGCCATAACCATAAACGCGTATGAAAATGCCACTTTATTTAAACATATTCTAGCAAGCATTAAATTTTTTTTAAATATTAAAATTTTCCTTTGTAAGGTGTACTTTTAGATTTAAGACGTATATCGATGTGAATAATAGTCGAAAAATAATAATAAAATTTTAGTATAAAATTTTAGTATAAAACTTACCCCTATTGGTACCATTACCACGGATAGCAATGAAAACGCTACTTTTTTTAAACATATTTTAGCACGCATTTAATTTCTTTTAAAATATTGAAATTTACATTCGAAATGTTTTCTTCAGGCATCAAAACGTATACCATTGTCAAAATAATCGAAAATAAAAATAATGAATTTCAGTATAAAATCATTACTTATTGGTGCCATAACCATGAACGCGTATGAAAATGCCACTTTATTTAAACATATTCTTGCAAGCATTAAATTTTTTTTAAATATTAAAATTTTCCTTTGTAAGGTGTACTTTTAGATTTAAGACGTATATCGATGTGAATAATAGTCGAAAAATAATAATAAAATTTTAGTATAAAATTTTAGTATAAAACTTACCCCTATTGGTACTATTACCACGGATAGCAATGAAAACGCTACTTTTTTAAACATATTTTTGCACGCATTTAATTTTTTTTACAAATTTTAAAATTTACATTCGAAATGTTTTCTTCTGGCATCAAAACGTATACCATTGTCAATATAATCGAAAATAAAAATAATGAATTTTAGTATAAAATCATTACTTATTGGTGCCATAACCATGAACGCGTATGAAAATACCACTTTATTTAAACATATTTTAGCATGCATTAAATTTTTTTTAAATATTTAAATTTTGCTTTGTAAGGTTTACTTCTAGGATTAAGATGTATACCGATGTGAATAATAGTCGAAAAATAATAATAAAATTTTAGTATAAAATTTTAGTATAAAATTTTAGTATAAAATCTACCCCTATTGGTACCATGACCACGGACAGCAATGAAAACGCTACTTTTTTTAAACATATTTTAGCACGCATTTAATTTTTTTTAAAATATTAAAATTTTCACTCGAAAGGTTTTCTCCTGGCATCAAGACGTATACCATTGCTTAAATAATCGAAAATAAAAGTAATTAATTTCAGTATAAAATCATTACCCATTGGTGCCATAACCATGAACGCGTATGAAAATGCCACTTTATTTAAACATATTCTAGCAAGCATTAATTTTTTTTAAAATATTAAAATTTTCCTTTATAAGGTGTACTTTTAGAATTAAGACGTATATCAAATTGAATAATAGTCGAAGAATAACAAAAAAATTTTAGTATAAAATTTTAGTACAAAACCTACCCCTATTGTTACCATTACCACGGATAGCAATGAAAACGCTACTTGTTTTAAACATATTTTAGCACGCATTTATATTTTTTTAAAATATTAAAATTTACATTCGAAATGTTTTCTTCTGGCATCAAAACGTATACCATTGTCAAAATAATCGAAAATAATAATAATGAATTTCAGTATAAAATCATTACTTATTGGTGCCATAACCATGAACGCGTATGAAAATGCCACTTTATTTAAACATATTCTTGCAAGCGTTAAATTTTTTTTAAATATTAATATTTTCCTTTGTAAGGTGTACGTTTAGATTTAAGACGTATATCGATGTGAATAATAGTCGAAAAATAATAATAAAATTTTAGTATAAAATTTTAGTATAAAACTTACCCCAATTGGTACTATTACCACGGATAGCAATGAAAACGCTACTTTTTTTAAACATATTTTTGCACGCATTTAATTTTTTTTTAAAATTTTAAAATTTACATTCGAAATGTTTTCTTCTAGCATCAAAACGTATACCATTGTCAAAATAATCGAAAATAAAAATAATGAATTTTAGTATAAAATCATTACTTATTGGTGCCATAACCATGAACGCGTATGACAATACCACTTTATTTAAACATATTTTAGCAAGCATTAAATTTTTTTTAAATATTTAAGTTTTGCTTTGTATGTTTTACTTCTAGGATTAAGACGTATACCGATGTGAATAATAGTCGAAACATAATAATAAAATTTTAGTATAAAATTTTAGTATAAAAACTTCCCCTATTGGTACCATTACCACGGATAGCAATGAAAACGCTACTTTTTTTAAACATATTTTAGCGCGCATTTAATTATTTTTAAAATATTAAAATTTACATTCGAAATGTTTTCTTCTGGCATCAAAACGTATACCATTGTCAAAATAATCGAAAATAAAGATAATGAATTTCAATATAAAATCAATACTTATTGGTGCCATAACCATGAACGCGTATGACAATACCACTTTATTTAAACATATTTTAGCAAGCATTAAATTTTTTTTAAATATTTAAGTTTTGCTTTGTAAGTTTTACTTCTAGGATTAAGACGTATACCGATGTGAATAATAGTCGAAACATAATAATAAAATTTTAGTATAAAATTTTAGTATAAAAACTTCCCCTATTGGTACCATTACCACGGATAGCAATGAAAACGCTACTTTTTTAAACATATTTTAGCGCGCATTTAATTATTTTTAAAATATTAAAATTTACACTCGAAAGGTTTTCTTCTGGCATCAAGACATATACCACTGTCAAAAAAATCGAAAATAAAAATACTTAATTTCAGTATAAAATCATTACTTATTGGTCCCATAACCATGATCACGTATGAAAATGCCACTTTATTTTAACATATTCTAGCAAGCATTAAATTTTTTTTAAATATTAAAATTTTCCTTTGTAAGGTTTACTTCTAGGATTAAGACGTATACCGATGTGAATAATAGTCGAAAATAATAATAAAATTTTAGTATAAAATTTAACTATAAAATCTACCCGTATTGGTACCATTACCTTGGAAAGCAATGAAAACGCTACTTTTTTAAACAATTTTAGAACGCATTTAATTTTTTTTAAAATATTAAAATTTACACTCGAAAGGTTTTCTTCTGGCATCAAGAAATACCATTGTCAAAATAATCGAAAATAAAAATATTAATATCAGTATAAAATCATTACTTACTGGTGCCATAACCATAAACGCGTATGAAAATGCCACTTTATTTAAACATATTCTAGCAAGCATTAAATTTTTTTTAAATATTAAAATTTTCCTTTGTAAGGTGTACTTTTAGATTTAAGACGTATATCGATGTGAATAATAGTCGAAAAATAATAATAAAATTTTAGTATAAAATTTTAGTATAAAACTTACCCCTATTGGTACCATTACCACGGATAGCAATGAAAACGCTACTTTTTTTAAACATATTTTAGCACGCATTTAATTTTTTTTAAAATATTGAAATTTACATTCGAAATGTTTTCTTCAGGCATCAAAACGTATACCATTGTCAAAATAATCGAAAATAAAAATAATGAATTTCAGTATAAAATCATTACTTATTGGTGCCATAACCATGAACGCGTATGAAAATGCCACTTTATTTAAACATATTCTTGCAAGCATTAAATTTTTTTTAAATATTAAAATTTTCCTTTGTAAGGTGTACTTTTAGATTTAAGACGTATATCGATGTGAATAATAGTCGAAAAATAATAATAAAATTTTAGTATAAAATTTTAGTATAAAACTTACCCCTATTGGTACTATTACCACGGATAGCAATGAAAACGCTACTTTTTTAAACATATTTTTGCACGCATTTAATTTTTTTTACAAATTTTAAAATTTACATTCGAAATGTTTTCTTCTGGCATCAAAACGTATACCATTGTCAATATAATCGAAAATAAAAATAATGAATTTTAGTATAAAATCATTACTTATTGGTGCCATAACCATGAACGCGTATGAAAATACCACTTTATTTAAACATATTTTAGCATGCATTAAATTTTTTTTAAATATTTAAATTTTGCTTTGTAAGGTTTACTTCTAGGATTAAGATGTATACCGATGTGAATCATAGTCGAAAAATAATAATAAAATTTTAGTATAAAATTTTAGTATAAAATTTTAGTATAAAATCTACCCCTATTGGTACCATGACCACGGACAGCAATGAAAACGCTACTTTTTTTAAACATATTTTAGCACGCATTTAATTTTTTTTAAAATATTAAAATTTTCACTCGAAAGGTTTTCTCCTGGCATCAAGACGTATACCATTGCTTAAATAATCGAAAATAAAAGTAATTAATTTCAGTATAAAATCATTACCCATTGGTGCCATAACCATGAACGCGTATGAAAATGCCACTTTATTTAAACATATTCTTGCAAGCGTTAAATTTTTTTTAAATATTAATATTTTCCTTTGTAAGGTGTACATTTAGATTTAAGACGTATATCAATTTGATTAATAGCCGAAGAATAACAAAAAAATTGTAGTATAAAATTTTAGTACAAAACCTACACCTATTGGTACCATTATTACGGATAGCAATGAAAACGCTACTTTTTTTAAACATATTTTAGCACGCATTTAATTTTTTTAAAATATTAAAATTTTCCTTTGTAAGGTGTACTTTTAGATTTAAGACGTATATCGATGTGAATAATAGTCGAAAAATAATAATAAAATTTTAGTATAAAATTTTAGTATAAAACTTACCCCTATTGGTACTATTACCACGGATAGCAATGAAAACGCTACTTTTTTAAACATATTTTTGCACGCATTTAATTTTTTTTACAAATTTTAAAATTTACATTCGAAATGTTTTCTTCTGGCATCAAAACGTATACCATTGTCAAAATAATCGAAAATAAAAATAATGAATTTCAGTATAAAATCATTACTTATTGGTGCCATAACCATGAACACGTATGAAAATGCCACTTTATTTAAACATATTCTTGCAAGCATTAAATTTTTTTTAAATATTAAAATTTTCCTTTGTAAGGTGTACTTTTTGAATTAAGACGTATATCAATTTGAATAATAGTCGAAGAATAACAATAAAATTTTAGTATAAAATTTAAGTACAAAACCTACCCCTTTTGGTACCATTACTACGGATAGCAATGAAAACGCTACTTTTTTTAAACATATTTTAGCACGCATTTAATATTTTTTAAAATATTAAAATTTACACTCGAATGGTTTTCTTCTGGCATCAAGACGTATACCACTGTCAAAAAAATCGAAAATAAAAATAATTAATTTCAGTATAAAATCATTACTTATTGGTCCCATAACCATGATCACGTATGAAAATGCCACTTTATTTTAACATATTCTAGCAAGCATTAAATTTTTTTTAAATATTAAAATTTTCCTTTGTAAGGTTTACTCCTAGGATTAAGACGTATACCGATGTGAATAATAGTCGAAAAAATATAATAAAATTTTAGTATAAAATTTAAGTATAAAAACTTCCCCTATTGGTACCGTTACCACGGATAGCAATGAAAACGCTACTTTTTTTAAACATATTTTAGCGCGCATTTAATTTTTTTTAAAATATTAAAATTTACATTCGAAATGTTTTCTTCTGGCATCAAAACGTATACCATTGTCAAAATAATCGAAAATAAAAATAATGAATTTCAGTATAAAATCAATACTTATTGGTGCCATAACCATGAACGCGTATGAAAATGCCACTTTATTTAAACATATTCTTGCAAGCATTAAATTTTTTTTAAATATTAAACTTTTCCTTTGTAAGGTGTACTTCTAGGATTAAGACGTATACCGATGTGAATAATAGTCGAAAGATAATAATAAAATTTTAGTATAAAATTTTAGTATAAAATCTACCCCTATTGGTACCATGACCACGGACAGCAATGAAAACGCTACTTTTTTTAAACATATTTTAGCACGCATTTAATTTTTTTTAAAATATTAAAATATTCACTCGAAAGGTTTTCTCCTGGCATCAAGACGTATACCATTGCTTAAATAATCGAAAATAAAAGTAATTAATTTCAGTATAAAATCATTACCCGTTGGTGCAATAACCATGAACAAGTATGAAAATGACACTTTATTTAAACATATTCTAGCAAGCTTTAATTTTTTTTAAAATATTAAAATTTTCCTTTATAAGGTGTACTTTTAGAATTAAGACGTATATCTATTTGAATAATAGTCGAAGAATAACAAAAAAATTTTAGTATAAAATTTTAGTCCAAAACCTACCCCTATTGGTACCATTACCACGGATAGCAATGAAAACGCTACTTTTTTTAAACATATTTTAGCACGCATTTAATTTCTTTTAAAATATTAAAATTTACATTCGAAATGTTTTCTTCAGGCATCAAAACGTATACCATTGTCAAAATAATCGAAAATAAAAATAATGAATTTCAGTATAAAATCATTACTTATTGGTGCCATAACCATGAACGCGTATGAAAATGCCACTTTATTTAAACATATTCTTGCAAGCATTAAATTTTTTTTAAATATTAAAATTTTCCTTTGTAAGGTGTACTTTTAGATTTAAGACGTATATCGATGTGAATAATAGTCGAAAAATAATAATAAAATTTTAGTATAAAATTTTAGTATAAAACTTACCCCTATTGGTACTATTACCACGGATAGCAATGAAAACGCTACTTTTTTAAACATATTTTTGCACGCATTTAATTTTTTTTACAAATTTTAAAATTTACATTCGAAATGTTTTCTGCTGGCATCAAAACGTATACCATTGTCAATATAATCGAAAATAAAAATAATGAATTTTAGTATAAAATCATTACTTATTGGTGCCATAACCATGAACGCGTATGAAAATACCACTTTATTTAAACATATTTTAGCATGCATTAAATTTTTTTTAAATATTTAAATTTTGCTTTGTAAGGTTTACTTCTAGGATTAAGATGTATACCGATGTGAATAATAGTCGAAAAATAATAATAAAATTTTAGTATAAAATTTTAGTATAAAATTTTAGTATAAAATCTACCCCTATTGGTACCATGACCACGGACAGCAATGAAAACGCTACTTTTTTTAAACATATTTTAGCACGCATTTAATTTTTTTTAAAATATTAAAATTTTCACTCGAAAGGTTTTCTCCTGGCATCAAGACGTATACCATTGCTTAAATAATCGAAAATAAAAGTAATTAATTTCAGTATAAAATCATTACCCATTGGTGCCATAACCATGAACGCGTATGAAAATGCCACTTTATTTAAACATATTCTTGCAAGCGTTAAATTTTTTTTAAATATTAATATTTTCCTTTGTAAGGTGTACATTTAGATTTAAGACGTATATCAATTTGATTAATAGCCGAAGAATAACAAAAAAATTGTAGTATAAAATTTAAGTACAAAACCTTCCCTCTTTTGGTACCATTACTACGGATAGCAATGAAAACGCTACTTTTTTTAAACATATTTTAGCACGCATTTAATATTTTTTAAAATATTAAAATTTACACTCGAATGGTTTTCTTCTGGCATCAAGACGTATACCACTGTCAAAAAAATCGAAAATAAAAATAATTAATTTCAGTATAAAATCATTACTTATTGGTCCCATAACCATGATCACGTATGAAAATGCCACTTTATTTTAACATATTCTAGCAAGCATTAAATTTTTTTTAAATATTAAAATTTTCCTTTGTAAGGTTTACTCCTAGGATTAAGACGTATACCGATGTGAATAATAGTCGAAAAAATATAATAAAATTTTAGTATAAAATTTAAGTATAAAAACTTCCCCTATTGGTACCGTTACCACGGATAGCAATGAAAACGCTACTTTTTTTAAACATATTTTAGCGCGCATTTAATTTTTTTTAAAATATTAAAATTTACATTCGAAATGTTTTCTTCTGGCATCAAAACGTATACCATTGTCAAAATAATCGAAAATAAAAATAATGAATTTCAGTATAAAATCAATACTTATTGGTGCCATAACCATGAACGCGTATGAAAATGCCACTTTATTTAAACATATTCTTGCAAGCATTAAATTTTTTTTAAATATTAAACTTTTCCTTTGTAAGGTGTACTTCTAGGATTAAGACGTATACCGATGTGAATAATAGTCGAAAGATAATAATAAAATTTTAGTATAAAATTTTAGTATAAAATCTACCCCTATTGGTACCATGACCACGGACAGCAATGAAAACGCTACTTTTTTTAAGCATATTTTAGCACGCATTTAATTTTTTTTAAAATATTAAAATATTCACTCGAAAGGTTTTCTCCTGGCATCAAGACGTATACCATTGCTTAAATAATCGAAAATAAAAGTAATTAATTTCAGTATAAAATCATTACCCGTTGGTGCAATAACCATGAACGAGTATGAAAATGCCACTTTATTTAAACATATTCTAGCAAGCATTAATTTTTTTTAAAATATTAAAATTTTCCTTTATAAGGTGTACTTTTAGAATTAAGACGTATATCTATTTGAATAATAGTCGAAGAATAACAAAAAAATTTTAGTATAAAATTTTAGTACAAAACCTACCCCTATTGGTACCATTACCACGGATAGCAATGAAAACGCCACTTTTTTTAAACATATTTTAGCACGCATTTAATTTTTTTTTAAAATATTAAAATTTACATTCGAAATGTTTTCTTCTGGCATCAAGACTTATACCATTGTCAAAATACTCGAAAATAAAAATATTAATATCAGTATAAAATCATTACTTACTGGTGCCATAACCATAAACGCGTATGAAAATGCCACTTTATTTAAACATATTCTAGTAAGCATTAAATTTTTTTTAAATATTAAAATTTTCCTTTGTAAAGTGTACTTTTAGGATTAAGACATATACCGATGTGAATAATAGTCGAAAAATAATAATAAAATTTTAGTATAAAATTTAAGTATAAAATGTACCCGTATTGGTAGCATTACCTTGGACAGCAATGAAAACGCTACCTTTTTTTAACATATTTTAGCGCGCATTTAATTCTTTTTAAAATATTAAAATTTACACTCGAAAGGTTTTCTCCTGGCATCAAGACGTATACCATTGCTTAAATAATCGAAAATAAAAATAATTAATTTCAGTATAAAATCATTACCCATTGGTGCCATAACCATGAACGCGTATGAAAATGCCACTTTATTTAAACATATTCTAGTAAGCATTAATTTTTTTTAAAATATTAAAATTTTCCATTATAAGGTGTACTTTTAGAATTATGACGTATATCGATTTGGATAATAGTCGAAGAATAACAATAAAATTTTAGTATAAAATTTTAGTACAAAACCTACCCCTATTACTACCATTACCACGGATAGCAATGAAAACGCTACTTTTTTTAAACATATTTTAGCACGCATTTAATTTTTTTTTAAAATATTAAAATTTACATTCGAAATGTTTTCTTCAGGCATCAAAACGTATACCATTGTCAAAATAATCGAAAATAAAAATAATGAATTTCATTATAAAATCATTACTTATTGGTGCCATAACCATGAACGCGTATGAAAATGCCACTTTATTTAAACACATTCTTGCAAGCATTAAATTTTTTTTAAATATTAAAATTTTCCTTTGTAAGGTGTACTTTTAGATTTAAGACGTATATCGATGTGAATAATAGTCGAAAAATAATAATAAAATTTTAGTATAAAATTTTAGTATAAAATCTACCCCTATTGGTACCATGACCACGGACAGCAATGAAAACGATACTTTTTTAAAACATATTTTAGCACGCATTTAATATTTTTTAAAATATTAAAATTTACACTCGAATGGTTTTCTTCTGGCATCAAGACGTATACCACTGTCAAAAAAATCGAAAATAAAAATAATTAATTTCAGTATAAAATCATTACTTATTGGTCCCATAACCATGATCACGTATGAAAATGCCACTTTATTTTAACATATTCTAGCAAGCATTAAATTTTTTTTAAATATTAAAATTTTCCTTTGTAAGGTTTACTCCTAGGATTAAGACGTATACCGATGTGAATAATAGTCGAAAAAATATAATAAAATTTTAGTATAAAATTTAAGTATAAAAACTTCCCCTATTGGTACCGTTACCACGGATAGCAATGAAAACGCTACTTTTTTTAAACATATTTTAGCGCGCATTTAATTTTTTTTAAAATATTGAAATTTACATTCGAAATGTTTTCTTCTGGCATCAAAACGTATACCATTGTCAAAATAATCGAAAATAAAAATAATGAATTTCAGTATAAAATCAATACTTATTGGTGCCATAACCATGAACGCGTATGAAAATGCCACTTTATTTAAACATATTCTTGCAAGCATTAAATATTTTAAATATTAAAATTTTCCTTTGTAAGGTGTACTTCTAGGATTAAGACGTATACCGATGTGAATAATAGTCGAAAAATAATAATAAAATTTTATTATAAAATTTAAGTATAAAATGTACACGTATTGGTACCATTACCTTGGACAGCAATGAAAACGCTACTTTTTTTAAACATATTTTAGCGCGCATTTAATTTTTTTTAAAATATTGAAATTTACATTCGAAATGTTTTCTTCTGGCATCAAAACGTATACCATTGTCAAAATAATCGAAAATAAAAATAATGAATTTCAGTATAAAATCAATACTTATTGGTGCCATAACCATGAACGCGTATGAAAATGCCACTTTATTTAAACATATTCTTGCAAGCATTAAATATTTTAAATATTAAAATTTTCCTTTGTAAGGTGTACTTCTAGGATTAAGACGTATACCGATGTGAATAATAGTCGAAAAATAATAATAAAATTTTAGAATAAAATTTTAGTATAAAATCTACCCCTATTGGTACCATGACCACGGACAGCAATGAAAACGCTACTTTTTTTAAACATATTTTAGCACGCATTTAATTTTTTTTAAAATATTAAAATTTTCACTCGAAAGGTTTTCTCCTGGCATCAAGACGTATACCATTTCTTAAATAATCGAAAATAAAAGTAATTATTTTCAGTATAAAATCATTACCCATTGGTGCAATAACCATGAACGAGTATAAAAATGCCACTTTATTTAAACATATTCTAGCAAGCATTAATTTTTTTTAAAATATTAAAATTTTCCTTTATAAGGTGTACTTTTAGAATTAAGACGTATATCTATTTGAATAATAGTCGAAGAATAACAAAAAAATTTTAGTATAAAATTTTAGTACAAAACCTACCCCTATTGGTACCATTACCACGGATAGCAATGAAAACGCCACTTTTTTTAAACATATTTTAGCACGCATTTAATTTTTTTTTAAAATATTAAAATTTACATTCGAAATGTTTTCTTCTGGCATCAAGACTTATACCATTGTCAAAATACTCGAAAATAAAAATATTAATATCAGTATAAAATCATTACTTACTGGTGCCATAACCATAAACGCGTATGAAAATGCCACTTTATTTAAACATATTCTAGTAAGCATTAAATTTTTTTTAAATATTAAAATTTTCCTTTGTAAAGTGTACTTCTAGGATTAAGACATATACCGATGTGAATAATAGTCGAAAAATAATAATAAAATTTTAGTATAAAATTTAAGTATAAAATGTACCCGTATTGGTACCATTACCTTGGACAGCAATGAAAACGCTACTTTTTTTTAACATATTTTAGCGCGCATTTAATTCTTTTTAAAATATTAAAATTTACACTCGAAAGGTTTTCTCCTGGCATCAAGACGTATACCATTGTCAAAATAATCGAAAATAAAAATAATGAATTTCATTATAAAATCATTACTTATTGGTGCCATAACCATGAACGCGTATGAAAATGCCACTTTATTTAAACATATTCTTGCAAGCGTTAAATTTTTTTTAAATATTAATATTTTCCTTTGTAAGGTGTACATTTAGATTTAAGACGTATATCGATGTGAATAATAGTGGAAAAATAATAATAAAATTTTAGTATAAAATTTTAGTATAAAACTTACCCCTATTGGTACCATTACCACGGATAGCAATGAAAACGCTACTTTTTTTAAACATATTTTAGCACGCATTTATATTTTTTTAAAATATTAAAATTTACATTCGAAATGTTTTCTTCTGGCATCAAAACGTATACCATTGTCAAAATAATCGAAAATAAAAATAATGAATTTCAGTATAAAATCATTACTTATTGGTGCCATAACCATGAACGCGTATGAAAATGCCACTTTATTTAAACATATTCTTGCAAGCGTTAAATTTTTTTTAAATATTAATATTTTCCTTTGTAAGGTGTACGTTTAGATTTAAGACGTATGTCGATGTGAATAATAGTCGAAAAATAATAATAAAATTTTAGTATAAAATTTTAGTATAAAACTTACCCCTATTGGTACTATTACCACGGATAGCAATGAAAACGCTACTTTTTTTAAACATATTTTTGCACGCATTTAATTTTTTTTTAAAATTTTAAAATTTACATTCGAAATGTTTTCTTCTAGCATCAAAACGTATACCATTGTCAAAATAATCGAAAATAAAAATAATGAATTTTAGTATAAAATCATTACTTATTGGTGCCATAACCATGAACGCGTATGACAATACCACTTTATTTAAACATATTTTAGCAAGCATTAAATTTTTTTTAAATATTTAAATTTGCTTTGTATGTTTTACTTCTAGGATTAAGACGTATACCGATGTGAATAATAGTCGAAACATAATAATAAAATTTTAGTATAAAATTTTAGTATAAAAACTTCCCCTATTGGTACCATTACCACGGATAGCAATGAAAACGCTACTTTTTTTAAACATATTTTAGCGCGCATTTAATTATTTTTAAAATATTAAAATTTACATTCGAAATGTTTTCTTCTGGCATCAAAACGTATACCATTGTCAAAATAATCGAAAATAAAGATAATGAATTTCAGTATAAAATCAATACTTATTGGTGCCATAACCATGAACGCGTATGAAAATGCCACTTTATTTAAACATATTCTTGCAAGCATTAAATTTTTTTTAAATATTAAAATTTTCCTTTGTAAGGTGTACTTTTAGATTTAAGTCGTATATCGATGTGAATAATAGTTGAAAAATAATAATAAAATTTTAGTATAAAACTTACCCCTATTGGTACCATTACCACGGACAGCAATGAAAACGCTACTTTTTTTAAACATATTTTAGCACGCATTTAATTTTTTTTAAAATATTAAAATTTACACTCGAAAGGTTTTCTTCTGGCATCAAGACTTATACCATTGTCAAAATAATCGAAAATAAAAATATTAATATCAGTATAAAATCATTACTTACTGGTGCCATAACCATAAACGCGTATGAAAATGCCACTTTATTTAAACATATTCTAGCAAGCATTAAATTTTTTTTAAATATTAAAATTTTCCTTTGTAAGGTTTACTCCTAGGATTAAGACGTATACCGATGTGAATAATAGTCGAAAAAATATAATAAAATTTTAGTATAAAATTTAAGTATAAAAACTTCCCCTATTGGTACCGTTACCACGGATAGCAATGAAAACGCTACTTTTTTTAAACATATTTTAGCGCGCATTTAATTTTTTTTAAAATATTAAAATTTACATTCGAAATGTTTTCTTCTGGCATCAAAACGTATACCATTGTCAAAATAATCGAAAATAAAAATAATGAATTTCAGTATAAAATCAATACTTATTGGTGCCATAACCATGAACGCGTATGAAAATGCCACTTTATTTAAACATATTCTTGCAAGCATTAAATTTTTTTTAAATATTAAACTTTTCCTTTGTAAGGTGTACTTCTAGGATTAAGACGTATACCGATGTGAATAATAGTCGAAAGATAATAATAAAATTTTAGTATAAAATTTTAGTATAAAATCTACCCCTATTGGTACCATGACCACGGACAGCAATGAAAACGCTACTTTTTTTAAACATATTTTAGCACGCATTTAATTTTTTTTAAAATATTAAAATATTCACTCGAAAGGTTTTCTCCTGGCATCAAGACGTATACCATTGCTTAAATAATCGAAAATAAAAGTAATTAATTTCAGTATAAAATCATTACCCGTTGGTGCAATAACCATGAACGAGTATGAAAATGCCACTTTATTTAAACATATTCTAGCAAGCATTAATTTTTTTTAAAATATTAAAATTTTCCTTTATAAGGTGTACTTTTAGAATTAAGACGTATATCTATTTGAATAATAGTCGAAGAATAACAAAAAAATTTTAGTATAAAATTTTAGTACAAAACCTACCCCTATTGGTACCATTACCACGGATAGCAATGAAAACGCCACTTTTTTTAAACATATTTTAGCACGCATTTAATTTTTTTTTAAAATATTAAAATTTACATTCGAAATGTTTTCTTCTGGCATCAAGACTTATACCATTGTCAAAATACTCGAAAATAAAAATATTAATATCAGTATAAAAT
Source organism: Zhengitettix transpicula (assembly GCA_037074705.1). Lineage (NCBI taxonomy): Eukaryota > Metazoa > Arthropoda > Insecta > Orthoptera > Tetrigidae > Zhengitettix > Zhengitettix transpicula. The sequence goes on from JAYJMR010000025.1 coordinate 105,218, forward strand.
CATTACTTACTGGTGCCATAACCATAAACGCGTATGAAAATGCCACTTTATTTAAACATATTCTAGTAAGCATTAAATTTTTTTTAAATATTAAAATTTTCCTTTGTAAAGTGTACTTTTAGGATTAAGACATATACCGATGTGAATAATAGTCGAAAAATAATAATAAAATTTTAGTATAAAATTTAAGTATAAAATGTACCCGTATTGGTAGCATTACCTTGGACAGCAATGAAAACGCTACCTTTTTTTAACATATTTTAGCGCGCATTTAATTCTTTTTAAAATATTAAAATTTACACTCGAAAGGTTTTCTCCTGGCATCAAGACGTATACCATTGCTTAAATAATCGAAAATAAAAATAATTAATTTCAGTATAAAATCATTACCCATTGGTGCCATAACCATGAACGCGTATGAAAATGCCACTTTATTTAAACATATTCTAGTAAGCATTAATTTTTTTTAAAATATTAAAATTTTCCATTATAAGGTGTACTTTTAGAATTATGACGTATATCGATTTGGATAATAGTCGAAGAATAACAATAAAATTTTAGTATAAAATTTTAGTACAAAACCTACCCCTATTACTACCATTACCACGGATAGCAATGAAAACGCTACTTTTTTTAAACATATTTTAGCACGCATTTAATTTTTTTTTAAAATATTAAAATTTACATTCGAAATGTTTTCTTCAGGCATCAAAACGTATACCATTGTCAAAATAATCGAAAATAAAAATAATGAATTTCATTATAAAATCATTACTTATTGGTGCCATAACCATGAACGCGTATGAAAATGCCACTTTATTTAAACATATTCTTGCAAGCATTAAATTTTTTTTAAATATTAAAATTTTCCTTTGTAAGGTGTACTTTTAGATTTAAGACGTATATCGATGTGAATAATAGTCGAAAAATAATAATAAAATTTTAGTATAAAATTTTAGTATAAAATCTACCCCTATTGGTACCATGACCACGGACAGCAATGAAAACGATACTTTTTTAAAACATATTTTAGCACGCATTTAATATTTTTTAAAATATTAAAATTTACACTCGAATGGTTTTCTTCTGGCATCAAGACGTATACCACTGTCAAAAAAATCGAAAATAAAAATAATTAATTTCAGTATAAAATCATTACTTATTGGTCCCATAACCATGATCACGTATGAAAATGCCACTTTATTTTAACATATTCTAGCAAGCATTAAATTTTTTTTAAATATTAAAATTTTCCTTTGTAAGGTTTACTCCTAGGATTAAGACGTATACCGATGTGAATAATAGTCGAAAAAATATAATAAAATTTTAGTATAAAATTTAAGTATAAAAACTTCCCCTATTGGTACCGTTACCACGGATAGCAATGAAAACGCTACTTTTTTAAAACATATTTTAGCGCGCATTTAATTTTTTTTAAAATATTGAAATTTACATTCGAAATGTTTTCTTCTGGCATCAAAACGTATACCATTGTCAAAATAATCGAAAATAAAAATAATGAATTTCAGTATAAAATCAATACTTATTGGTGCCATAACCATGAACGCGTATGAAAATGCCACTTTATTTAAACATATTCTTGCAAGCATTAAATATTTTAAATATTAAAATTTTCCTTTGTAAGGTGTACTTCTAGGATTAAGACGTATACCGATGTGAATAATAGTCGAAAAATAATAATAAAATTTTAGAATAAAATTTTAGTATAAAATCTACCCCTATTGGTACCATGACCACGGACAGCTATGAAAACGCTACTTTTTTTAAACATATTTTAGCACGCATTTAATTTTTTTTAAAATATTAAAATTTTCACTCGAAAGGTTTTCTCCTGGCATCAAGACGTATACCATTTCTTAAATAATCGAAAATAAAAGTAATTAATTTCAGTATAAAATCATTACCCATTGGTGCAATAACCATGAACGAGTATAAAAATGCCACTTTATTTAAACATATTCTAGCAAGCATTAATTTTTTTTAAAATATTAAAATTTTCCTTTATAAGGTGTACTTTTAGAATTAAGACGTATATCTATTTGAATAATAGTCGAAGAATAACAAAAAAATTTTAGTATAAAATTTTAGTACAAAACCTACCCCTATTGGTACCATTACCACGGATAGCAATGAAAACGCCACTTTTTTTAAACATATTTTAGCACGCATTTAATTTTTTTTTAAAATATTAAAATTTACATTCGAAATGTTTTCTTCTGGCATCAAGACTTATACCATTGTCAAAATACTCGAAAATAAAAATATTAATATCAGTATAAAATCATTACTTACTGGTGCCATAACCATAAACGCGTATGAAAATGCCACTTTATTTAAACATATTCTAGTAAGCATTAAATTTTTTTTAAATATTAAAATTTTCCTTTGTAAAGTGTACTTCTAGGATTAAGACATATACCGATGTGAATAATAGTCGAAAAATAATAATAAAATTTTAGTATAAAATTTAAGTATAAAATGTACCCGTATTGGTACCATTACCTTGGACAGCAATGAAAACGCTACTTTTTTTTAACATATTTTAGCGCGCATTTAATTCTTTTTAAAATATTAAAATTTACACTCGAAAGGTTTTCTCCTGGCATCAAGACGTATACCATTGTCAAAATAATCGAAAATAAAAATAATGAATTTCATTATAAAATCATTACTTATTGGTGCCATAACCATGAACGCGTATGAAAATGCCACTTTATTTAAACATATTCTTGCAAGCGTTAAATTTTTTTTAAATATTAATATTTTCCTTTGTAAGGTGTACATTTAGATTTAAGACGTATATCGATGTGAATAATAGTGGAAAAATAATAATAAAATTTTAGTATAAAATTTTAGTATAAAACTTACCCCTATTGGTACCATTACCACGGATAGCAATGAAAACGCTACTTTTTTTAAACATATTTTAGCACGCATTTATATTTTTTTAAAATATTAAAATTTACATTCGAAATGTTTTCTTCTGGCATCAAAACGTATACCATTGTCAAAATAATCGAAAATAAAAATAATGAATTTCAGTATAAAATCATTACTTATTGGTGCCATAACCATGAACGCGTATGAAAATGCCACTTTATTTAAACATATTCTTGCAAGCGTTAAATTTTTTTTAAATATTAATATTTTCCTTTGTAAGGTGTACGTTTAGATTTAAGACGTATGTCGATGTGAATAATAGTCGAAAAATAATAATAAAATTTTAGTATAAAATTTTAGTATAAAACTTACCCCTATTGGTACTATTACCACGGATAGCAATGAAAACGCTACTTTTTTTAAACATATTTTTGCACGCATTTAATTTTTTTTTAAAATTTTAAAATTTACATTCGAAATGTTTTCTTCTAGCATCAAAACGTATACCATTGTCAAAATAATCGAAAATAAAAATAATGAATTTTAGTATAAAATCATTACTTATTGGTGCCATAACCATGAACGCGTATGACAATACCAACTTAATTTAAACATATTTTAGCAAGCATTAAATTTTTTTTAAATATTTAAATTTGCTTTGTATGTTTTACTTCTAGGATTAAGACGTATACCGATGTGAATAATAGTCGAAACATAATAATAAAATTTTAGTATAAAATTTTAGTATAAAAACTTCCCCTATTGGTACCATTACCACGGATAGCAATGAAAACGCTACTTTTTTTAAACATATTTTAGCGCGCATTTAATTATTTTTAAAATATTAAAATTTACATTCGAAATGTTTTCTTCTGGCATCAAAACGTATACCATTGTCAAAATAATCGAAAATAAAGATAATGAATTTCAGTATAAAATCAATACTTATTGGTGCCATAACCATGAACGCGTATGAAAATGCCACTTTATTTAAACATATTCTTGCAAGCATTAAATTTTTTTTAAATATTAAAATTTTCCTTTGTAAGGTGTACTTTTAGATTTAAGTCGTATATCGATGTGAATAATAGTTGAAAAATAATAATAAAATTTTAGTATAAAACTTACCCCTATTGGTACCATTACCACGGACAGCAATGAAAACGCTACTTTTTTTAAACATATTTTAGCACGCATTTAATTTTTTTTAAAATATTAAAATTTACACTCGAAAGGTTTTCTTCTGGCATCAAGACATACCAGTGTCAAAATAATCGAAAATAAAAATATTAATATCAGTATAAAATCATTACTTACTGGTGCCATAACCATGATCACGTATGAAAATGCCACTTTATTTTAACATATTCTAGCAAGCATTAAATTTTTTTTAAATATTAAAATTTTCCTTTGTAAGGTTTACTTCTAGGATTAAGACGTATACCGATGTGAATAATAGTCGAAAATAATAATACAATTTTAGTATAAAATTTAACTATAAAATCTACCCGTATTGGTACCATTACCTAGGAAAGCAATGAAAACGCTACTTTTTTAAACATATTGTAGAACGCATTTAATTTTTTTTAAAATATTAAAATTTACACTCGAAAGGTTTTCTTCTGGCATCAAGACTTATACCATTGTCAAAATAATCGAAAATAAAAATATTTATATCAGTATAAAATCATTACTTACTGGTGCCATAACCATAAACGCGTATGAAAATGCCACTTTATTTAAACATATTCTAGCAAGCATTAAATTTTTTTTAAATATTAAAATTTTCCTTTGTAAGGTGTACTTTTAGATTTAAGACGTATATCGATGTGAATAATAGTCGAAAAATAATAATAAAATTTTAGTATAAAATTTTAGTATAAAACTTACCCCTATTGGTACCATTACCACGGATAGCAATGAAAACGCTACTTTTTTTAAACATATTTTAGCACGCATTTAATTTTTTTTTAAAATATTAAAATTTACATTCGAAATGTTTTCTTCAGGCATCAAAACGTATACCATTGTCAAAATAATCGAAAATAAAAATAATGAATTTCAGTATAAAATCATTACTTATTGGTGCCATAACCATGAACGCGTATGAAAATGCCACTTTATTTAAACATATTCTTGCAAGCATTAGATTTTTTTTAAATATTAAAATTTTCCTTTGTAAGGTGTACTTTTAGATTTAAGACGTATATCGATGTGAATAATAGTCGAAAAATAATAATAAAATTTTAGTATAAAAAGTTTAGTATAAAACTTACCCCTATTAACAGCAATGAAAACGCTACTTTTTTAAACATATTTTTGCACGCATTTAATTTTTTTTACAAATTTTAAAATTTACATTCGAAATGTTTTCTTCTGGCATCAAAACGTATACCATTGTCAAAATAATCGAAAATAAAAATAATGAATTTTAGTATAAAATCATTACTTATTGGTGCCATAACCATGAACGCGTATGAAAATACCACATTATTTAAACATATTTTAGCATGCATTAAATTTTTTTTAAATATTTAAATTTTGCTTTGTAAGGTTTACTTCTAGGATTAAGATGTATACCGATGTGAATAATAGTCGAAAAATAATAATAAAATTTTAGTATAAAATTTTAGTATAAAATTTTATTATAAAAACTACCCCTATTGGTACCATGACCACGGACAGCAATGAAAACACTACTTTTTTAAACATATTTTAGCACGCATTTAATTTTTTTTAAAATATTAAAATTTTCACTCGAAAGGTTTTCTCCTGGCATCAAGACGTATACCATTGCTTAAATAATCGAAAATAAAAGTAATTAATTTCAGTATAAAATCATTACCCATTGGTGCCATAACCATGAACGCGTATGAAAATGCCACTTTATTTAAACATATTCTTGCAAGCGTTAAATTTTTTTTAAATATTAATATTTTCCTTTGTAAGGTGTACATTTAGATTTAAGACGTATATCAATTTGATTAATAGCCGAAGAATAACAAAAAAATTTTAGTATAAAATTTTAGTACAAAACCTACCCCTATTGGTACCATTACCACGGATAGCAATGAAAACGCTACTTTTTTTAAACATATTTTTGCACGCATTTAATTTTTTTTTAAAATATTAAAATTTACATTCGAAATGTTTTCTTCTGGCATCAAAACGTATACCATTGTCAAAATAATCGAAAATAAAAATAATAAATTTCAGTATAAAATCATTACTTATTGGTGCCATAACCATGAACGCGTATGAAAATGCCACTTTATTTAAACATATTCTAGCAAGCATTAATTTTTTTAAAATATTAAAATTTTCCTTTATAAGGTGTACTTTTAGAATTAAGACGTATATCAATTTGAATAATAGTCGAAGAATAACAAAAAAAATTTTGTATAAAATTTTAGTACAAAACCTACCCCTATTGGTACCATTACCACGGATAGCAATGAAAAAGGCTACTTTTTTTAAACATATTTTAGCACGCATTTAATTTTTTTTTAAAATATTAAAATTTACATTCAAAATGTTTTCTTCTGGCATCAAAATGTATACCATTGTCAAAATAATCGAAAATAAAAATAATGAATTTCAGTATAAAATCATTACTTATTGGTGCCATAACCATGAACACGTATGAAAATGCCACTTTATTTAAACATATTCTTGCAAGCATTAAATTTTTTTTAAATATTAAAATTTTCCTTTGTAAGGTGTACTTTTAGAATTAAGACGTATATCAATTTGAATAATAGTCGAAGAATAACAATAAAATTTTAGTATAAAATTTTAGTACAAAACCTACCCCTATTGGTACCATTACCACGGATAGCAATGAAAACGCTACTTTTTTTAAACATATTTTAGCACGCATTTAATATTTTTTAAAATATTAAAATTTACACTCGAATGGTTTTCTTCTGGCATCAAGACGTATACCACTGTCAAAAAAATCGAAAATAAAAATAATTAATTTCAGTATAAAATCATTACTTATTGGTCCCATAACCATGATCACGTATGAAAATGCCACTTTATTTTAACATATTCTAGCAAGCATTAAATTTTTTTTAAATATTAAAATTTTCCTTTGTAAGGTTTACTCCTAGGATTAAGACGTATACCGATGTGAATAATAGTCGAAAAAATATAATAAAATTTTAGTATAAAATTTAAGTATAAAAACTTCCCCTATTGGTACCGTTACCACGGATAGCAATGAAAACGCTACTTTTTTTAAACATATTTTAGCGCGCATTTAATTTTTTTTAAAATATTAAAATTTACATTCGAAATGTTTTCTTCTGGCATCAAAACGTATACCATTGTCAAAATAATCGAAAATAAAAATAATGAATTTCAGTATAAAATCAATACTTATTGGTGCCATAACCATGAACGCGTATGAAAATGCCACTTTATTTAAACATATTCTTGCAAGCATTAAATTTTTTTTAAATATTTAAATTTTCCTTTGTAAGGTGTACTTTTAGATTTAAGACGTATATCGATGTGAATAATAGTCGAAAAATAATAATAAAATTTTAGTATAAAATTTTAGTATAAAATCTACCCCTATTGGTACCATGACCACGGACAGCAATGAAAACGCTACTTTTTTTAAACATATTTTAGCACGCTTTTAATTTTTTTTAAAATATTGAAATTTTCACTGGAAAGGTTTTCTCCTGGCATCAAGACGTATACCACTGTCAAAAAAATCGAAAATAAAAATAATTAATTTCAGTATAAAATCATTACTTATTGGTCCCATAACCATGATCACGTATGAAAATGCCACTTTATTTTAACATATTCTAGCAAGCATTAAATTTTTTTTAAATATTAAAATTTTCCTTTGTAAGGTTTACTCCTAGGATTAAGACGTATACCGATGTGAATATTAGTCGAAAAAATATAATAAAATTTTAGTATAAAATTTAAGTATAAAAACTTCCCCTATTGGTACCGTTACCACGGATAGCAATGAAAACGCTACTTTTTTTAAACATATTTTAGCGCGCATTTAATTTTTTTTAAAATATTAAAATTTACATTCGAAATGTTTTCTTCTGGCATCAAAACGTATACCATTGTCAAAATAATCGAAAATAAAAATAATGAATTTCAGTATAAAATCAATACTTATTGGTGCCATAACCATGAACGCGTATGAAAATGCCACTTTATTTAAACATATTCTTGCAAGCATTAAATTTTTTTTAAATATTAAAATTTTCCTTTGTAAGGTGTACTTCTAGGATTAAGACGTATACCGATGTGAATAATAGTCGAAAAATAATAATAAAATTTTAGTATAAAATTTTAGTATAAAATCTACCCCTATTGGTACCATGACCACGGACAGCAATGAAAACGCTACTTTTTTTAAACATATTTTAGCACGCATTTAATTTTTTTTAAAATATTAAAATTTTCACTCGAAAGGTTTTCTCCTGGCATCAAGACGTATACCATTTCTTAAATAATCGAAAATAAAAGTAATTAATTTCAGTATAAAATCATTACCCATTGGTGCAATAACCATGAACGAGTATAAAAATGCCACTTTATTTAAACATATTCTAGCAAGCATTAATTTTTTTTAAAATATTAAAATTTTCCTTTATAAGGTGTACTTTTAGAATTAAGACGTATATCTATTTGAATAATAGTCGAAGAATAACAAAAAAATTTTAGTATAAAATTTTAGTACAAAACCTACCCCTAATGGTACCATTACCACGGATAGCAATGAAAACGCCACTTTTTTTAAACATATTTTAGCACGCATTTAATTTTTTTTTAAAATATTAAAATTTACATTCGAAATGTTTTCTTCTGGCATCAAGACTTATACCATTGTCAAAATACTCGAAAATAAAAATATTAATATCAGTATAAAATCATTACTTACTGGTGCCATAACCATAAACGCTTATGAAAATGCCACTTTATTTAAACATATTCTAGTAAGCATTAAATTTTTTTTAAATATTAAAATTTTCCTTTGTAAAGTGTACTTCTAGGATTAAGACATATACCGATGTGAATAATAGTCAAAAAATAATAATAAAATTTTAGTATAAAATTTAAGTATAAAATGTACCCGTATTGGTACCATTACCTTGGACAGCAATGAAAACGCTACTTTTTTTAACATATTTTAGCGCGCATTTAATTCTTTTTAAAATATTAAAATTTACACTCGAAAGGTTTTCTCCTGGCATCAAGACGTATACCATTGCTTAAATAATCGAAAATAAAAATAATTAATTTCAGTATAAAATCATTACCCATTGGTGCCATAACCATGAACGCGTATGTAAATGCCACTTTATTTAAACATATTCTTGCAAGCGTTAAATTTTTTTTAAATATTAATATTTTCCTTTGTAAGGTGTACATTTAGATTTAAGACGTATATCGATGTGAATAATAGTGGAAAAATAATAATAAAATTTTAGTATAAAATTTTAGTATAAAACTTACCCCTATTGGTACCATTACCACGGACAGCAATGAAAACGCTACTTTTTTTAAACATATTTTAGCACGCATTTAATTTTTTTTAAAATATTAAAATTTACACTCGAAAGGTTTTCTTCTGGCATCAAGACGTATACCATTGTCAAAAAAATCGAAAATAAAAATAATTAATTTCAGTATAAAATCATTATTTATTGGTCCCATAACCATGATCACGTATGAAAATGCCACTTTATTTTAACATATTCTAGCAAGCATTAAATTTTTTTTAAATATAAAAATTTTCTTTTGTAAGGTGTACTTCTAGGATTAAGACCGATGTGAATAATAGTCGAAAAATAATAATAAAATTTTAGTATAAAATTTAAGTATAAAATCTACCCGTATTGGTACCGTTACCTTGGAAAGCAATGAAAACGCTCCTTTTTTAAACATATTTTAGAACGCATTTAATATTTTTTAAAATATTTAAATTTACACTCGAATGGTTTTCTTCTGGCATCAAGACGTATACCACTGTCAAAAAAATCGAAAATAAAAATAATTAATTTCAGTATAAAATCATTACTTATTGGTCCCATAACCATGATCACGTATGAAAATGCCACTTAATTTTAACATATTCTAGCAAGCATTAAATTTTTTTTAAATATTAAAATTTTCCTTTGTAAGGTTTACTCCTAGGATTAAGACGTATACCGATGTGAATAATAGTCGAAAAAATATAATAAAATTTTAGTATAAAATTTAAGTTTAAAAACTTCCCCTATTGGTACCGTTACCACGGAAAGCAATGAAAACGCTACTTTTTTTAAACATATTTTAGCGCGCATTTAATTTTTTTTAAAATATTAAAATTTACATTCGAAATGTTTTCTTCTGGCATCAAAACGTATACCATTGTCAAAATACTCGAAAATAAAAATATTAATATCAGTATAAAATCATTACTTACTGGTGCCATAACCATAACCGCGTATGAAAATGCCACTTTATTTAAACATATTCTAGTAAGCACTAAATTTTTTTTAAATATTAAAATTTTCCTTTGTAAAGTGTACTTCTAGGATTAAGACATATACCGATGTGAATAATAGTCGAAAAATAATAATAAAATTTTAGTATAAAATTTAAGTATAAAATGTACCCGTATTGGTACCATTACCTTGGACAGCAATGAAAACGCTACTTTTTTTTAACATATTTTAGCGCGCATTTAATTCTTTTTAAAATATTAAAATTTACACTCGAAAGGTTTTCTCCTGGCATCAAGACGTATACCATTGCTTAAATAATCGAAAATAAAAATAATTAATTTCAGTATAAAATCATTACCCATTGGTGCCATAACCATGAACGCGTATGAAAATGCCAATTTATTTAAACATATTCTAGTAAGCATTAATTTTTTTTAAAATATTAAAATTTTCCTTTATAAGGTGTACTTTTAGAATTATGACGTATATCGATTTGGATAATAGTCGAAGAATAACAATAAAATTTTAGTATAAAATTTTAGTACAAAACCTACCCCTATTGGTACCATTACTACGGATAGCAATGAAAACGCTACTTTTTTTAAACATATTTTAGCACGCATTTAATTTTTTTTTAAAGTATTAAAATTTACATTCGAAATGTTTTCTTCTGGCATCAAAACGTATACCATTGTCAAAATAATCGAAAATAAAAATAATGAATTTCAGTATAAAATCATTACTTATTGGTGCCATAACCATGAACGCGTATGAAAATGCAACTTTATTTAAACATATTCTTGCAAGCATTAAATTTTTTTTAAATATTAAAATTTTCCTTTGTAAGGTGTACTTTTAGAATTAAGACGTAAATCAATTTGAATAATAGTCGAAGAATAACAATAAAATTTAAGTATAAAATTTTAGTACAAAACCTACCCCTATTGGTACCATTAACACGGATAGCAATGAAAACGCTACTTTTTTTAAACATATTTTAGCAAGCATTTAATTTTTTTTTAAAATATTAAAATTTACATTCGAAATGTTTTCTTCTGGCATCAAAACGTATACCATTGTCAAAATAATCGAAAATAAAAATAATGAATTTCAGTATAAAATCATTACTTATTGGTGCCATAACCATGAACGCGTATGAAAATGCCACTTTATTTAAACATATTCTTGCAAGCGTTAAATTTTTTTTAAATATTAAAATTTTCCTTTGTAAGGTGTACATTTAGATTTAAGACGTATATCGATGTGAATAATAGTCGAAAAATAATAATAAAATTTTAGTATAAAATTTTAGTATAAAACTTACCCCTATTGGTACCATTACCACGGACAGCAATGAAAACGCTACTTTTTTTAAACATATTTTAGCACGCATTTAATTTTTTTTAAAATATTAAAATTTACACTCGAAAGGTTTTCTTCTGGCATCAAGACGTATACCATTGTCAAAAAAATCGAAAATAAAAATAATTAATTTCAGTATAAAATCATTACTTATTGGTCCCATAACCATGATCACGTATGAAAATGCCACTTTATTTTAACATATTCTAGCAAGCATTAAATTTTTTTTAAATATTAAAATTTTCCTTTGTAAGGTGTACTTCTAGGATTAAGACCGATGTGAATAATAGTCGAAAAATAATAATAAAATTTTAGTATAAAATTTAAGTATAAAATGTACCCGTATTGGTACCATTACCTTGGACAGCAATGAAAACCCTACTTTTTTTAAACATATTTTAGCACGCATTTAATTTTTTTTAAAATATTAAAATTTTTACTCGAAAGGTTTTCTCCTGGCATCAAGACGTATACCATTGCTTAAATAATCGAAAATAAAAGTAATTAATTTCAGTATAAAATCATTACCCAATGGTGCCATAACCATGAACGCGTATGAAAGTGCCACTTTATTTAAACATATTCTAGCAAGCATTAATTTTTTTTAAAATATTAAAATTTTCCTTTATAAGGTGTACTTTTAGAATTAAGACGTATATCAATTTGAATAATAGTAGAAGAATAACAAAAAAATTTTAGTATAAAATTTTAGTACAAAACCTACCCCTATTGGTACCATTACCACGGATAGCAATGAAAACGCTACTTTTTTTAAACATATTTTAGCACGTATTTAATTTTTTTTTAAAATATTAAAATTTACATTCGAAATGTTTTCTTCTGGCATCAAAACGTATACCATTGTCAAATTATTTGAAAATAAAAATAATGAATTTCAGTATAAAATCATTACTTATTGGTGCCATAACCATGAAAGCGTATGAAAAGGCCACTTTATTTAAACATATTCTTGCAAGCATTAAATTTTTTTTAAATATTAAAATTTTCCTTTGTAAGGTGTACTTCTAGGATTAAGACGTATACCGATGTGAATAATAGTCGAAAAATAATAATAAAATTTTAGTATAAAATTTAAGTATAAAATCTACCCGTATTGGTACCATTACCTTGGAAAGCAATGAAAACGCTACTTTTTTAAACATATTTTAGAACGCATTTAATATTTTTTAAAATATTTAAATTTACACTCGAATGGTTTTCTTCTGGCATCAAGACTTATACCATTGTCAAAATAATCGAAAATAAAAATATTAATTACAGTATAAAATCATTACTTACTGGTGCCATAACCATAAACGCGTATGAAAATGCCACTTTATTTAAACATATTCTAGTAAGCATTAAATTTTTTTTAAATATTAAAATTTTCATTTGTAAAGAGTACTTCTAGGATTAAGACATATACCGATTTGAATAATAGTCGAAAAATAATAATAAAATTTTAGTATAAAATTTAAGTATAAAATGTACCCGTATTGGTACCATTACCTTGGACAGCAATGAAAACGCTACTTTTTTTTAACATATTTTAGCGCGAATTTAATTCTTTTTAAAATATTAAAATTTACACTCGAAAGGTTTTCTCCTGGCATCAAGACGTATACCATTGCTTAAATAATCGAAAATAAAAATAATTAATTTCAGTATAAAATCATTACCCATTGGTGCCATAACCATGAACGCGTATGAAAATGCCACTTTATTTAAACATATTCTAGCAAACATTATTTTTTTTAAAATATTAAAATTTTCCTTTATAAGGTGTACTTTTAGAATTATGACGTATATCGATTTGGATAATAGTCGAAGAATAACAATAAAATTTTAGTATAAAATTTTAGTACAAAACCTACCCCTATTGGTACCATTACCACGGATAGCAATGAAAACGCTACTTTTTTTTAACATATTTTAGAACGCATTTAATTTTTTTTTAAAATATTAAAATTTACATTCGAAATGTTTTCTTCATGCATCAAAACGTATACCATTGTCAAAATAATCGAAATTAAAAATATTGAATTTCAGTATAAAATCATTACTTATTGTTGCCATAACCATGAACGCGTATGAAAATGCCACTTTATTTAAACATATTCTTGCAAGCATTAAATTTTTTTAAAATATTAAAATTTTCCTTTGTAAGGTGTACTTTTAGATTTAAGACGTATATCGATGTGAATAATAGTCGAAAAATAATAATAAAATTTGAGTATAAAATTTTAGTATAAAATATACCCCTTTTGTTACCATGACCACGGACAGCAATGAAAACACTACTTTTTTTAAACATATTTTAGCACGCATTTAATTTTTTTTAAAATATTAAAGTTTTCACTCGAAAGGATTTCTCCTGGGATCAAGACGTATACCATTGCTTAAAAAATCGAAAATAAAAGTAATTAATTTCAGTATAAAATCATTACCCATTGGTGCCATAACCATGAACGCGTATGAAAATGCCACTTTATTTAAACATATTCTTGCAAGCGTTAAATTTTTTTTAAATATTAATATTTTCCTTTGTAAGGTGTACATTTAGATTTAAGACGTATACCGATGTGAATAATAGTCTAAAAATAATAATAAAATTTTAGTATAAAATTTTAGTACAAAACCTACCCCTATTGGTACCATTACCACGGATAGCAATGAAAACGCTACTTTTTTTAAACATATTTTAGCACGCATTTAATTTTTTTTTAAAATATTAAAATTTACATTCGAAATGTTTTCTTCTGGCATCAAAACGTATACCATTGTCAAAATATTTGAAAATAAAAATAATGAATTTCAGTATAAAATCATTACTTATTGGTGCCATAACCATGAACGCGTATGAAAATGCCACTTTATTTAAACATATTCTTGCAAGCGTTAAATTTTTTTTAAATATTAATATTTTCCTTTGTAAGGTGTACATTTAGATTTAAGACGTATATCGATGTGAATAATAGTCGAAAAATAATAATAACATTTTAGTATAAAATTTTAGTATAAAACTTACCCCTATTGGTACCATTACCACGGACAGCAATGAAAACGCTACTTTTTTTAAACATATTTTAGCACGCATTTAATTTTTTTTAAAATATTAAAATTTACACTCGAAAGGTTTTCTTCTGGCATCAAGACGTATACCATTGTCAAAAAAATCGAAAATAAAAATAATTAATTTCAGTATAAAATCATTACTTATTGGTCCCATAACCATGATCACGTATGAAAATGCCACTTTATTTTAACATATTCTAGCAAGCATTAAATTTTTTTTAAATATTAAAATTTTCCTTTGTAAGGTGTACTTCTAGGATTAAGACGTATACCGATGTGAATAATAGTCGAAAAATAATAATAAAATTTTAGTATAAAATTTAAGTATAAAATCTACCCGTATTGGTACCATTACCTTGGAAAGCAATGAAAATGCTACTTTTTTAAACATATTTTAGAACGCATTTAATATTTTTTAAAATATTTAAATTTACACTCGAATGGTTTTCTTCTGGCATCAAGACTTATACCATTGTCAAAATAATCGAAAATAAAAATATTAATCACAGTATAAAATCATTACTTACTGGTGCCATAACCATAAACGCGTATGAAAATGCCACTTTATTTAAACATATTCTAGTAAGCATTAAATTTTTTTTAAATATTAAAATTTTCATTTGTAAAGTGTACTTCTAGGATTAAGACATATACCGATGTGAATAATAGTCGAAAAATAATAATAAAATTTTAGTATAAAATTTAAGTATAAAATGTACCCGTATTGGTACCATTACCTTGGACAGCAATGAAAACGCTACTTTTTTTTAACATATTTTAGCGCGCATTTAATTCTTTTTAAAATATTAAAATTTACACTCGAAAGGTTTTCTCCTGTATCAAGACGTATACCATTGCTTAAATAATCGAAAATAAAAATAATTAATTTCAGTATAAAATCATTACCCATTGGTGCCATAACCATGAACGCGTATGAAAATGCCACTTTATTTAAACATATTCTAGCAAACATTATTTTTTTTAAAATATTAAAATTTTCCTTTATAAGGTGTACTTTTAGAATTATGACGTATATCGATTTGGATAATAGTCGAAGAATAACAATAAAATTTTAGTATAAAATTTTAGTACAAAACCTACCTCTATTGGTACCATTACCACGGATAGCAATGAAAACGCTACTTTTTTTAAACATATTTTAGCACGAATTTAATTTTTTTTTAAAATATTAAAATTTACATTCGAAATGTTTTCTTCTGGCATCAAAACGTATACCATTGTCAAAATAATAGAAAATAAAAATAATGAATTTCAGTATAAAATCATTACTTATTGGTGCCATAACCATGAACGCGTATGAAAATGCCACTTTATATAAACATATTCTTGCAAGCGTTAAATTTTTTTTAAATATTAATATTTTCCTTTGTAAGGTGTACTTTTAGATTTAAGACGTATATCGATGTGAATAATAGTCGAAAAATAATAATAAAATTTGAGTATAAAATTTTAGTATAAAATCTACCCCTATTGGTACCATGACCACGGACAGCAATGAAAACACTACTTTTTTTAAACATATTTTAGCACGCATTTAATTTTTTTTAAAATATTAAAGTTTTCACTCGAAAGGTTTTCTCCTGGGATCAAGACGTATACCATTGCTTAAAAAATCGAAAATAAAAGTAATTAATTTCAGTATAAAATCATTACCCATTGGTGCCATAACCATGAACGCGTATGAAAATGCCACTTTATTTAAACATATTCTAGCAAGCATTAATTTTTTTTAAAATATTAAAATTTTCCTTTGTAAGGTGTACTTCTAGGATTAAGACGTATACCGATGTGAATAATAGTCTAAAAATAATAATAAAATTTTAGTATAAAATTTAAGTATAAAAACTTCCCCTATTGGTACCATTACCACGGATAGCAATGAAAACGCTACTTTTTTTAAACATATTTTAGCGCGCATTTAATTTTTTTTAAAATATTAAAATTTACATTCGAAATGTTTTCTTCTGGCATCAAAACGTATACCATTGTAAAAATAATCGAAAATAAAAATAATGAATTTCAGTATAAAATCAATACTTATTGGTGCCATAACCATGAACGCGTATGAAAATCTCTCTTTATTTAAACATATTCTTGCAAGCGTTAAATTTTTTTTAAATATTAATATTTTCCTTTGCAAGGTGTACATTTAGATTTAAGACGTATATCGATGTGAATAATAGTCGAAAAATAATAATAAAATTTTAGTATAAAATTTTAGTATAAAACTTACCCCTATTGGTACCATTACCACGGACAGCAATGAAAACGCTACTTTTTTTAAACATATTTTAGCACGCATTTAATTTATTTAAAATATTAAAATTAACACTCGAAAGGTTTTCTTCTGGCATCAAGACTTATACCATTGTCAAAATAATCGAAAAAAAAAATATTAATATTAGTTTGAATAATAGTAGAAGAATAACAAAAAAAATTTAGTATAAAATTTTAGTACAAAACCTACCCCTATTGGTACCATTACCACGGATAGCAATGAAAACGCTACTTTTTTTAAACATATTTTAGCACGAATTTAATTTTTTTTTAAAATATTAAAATTTACATTCGAAATGTTTTCTTCTGGCATCAAAACGTATACCATTGTCAAAATAATAGAAAATAAAAATTATGAATTTCAGTATAAAATCATTACTTATTGGTGCCATAACCATGAACGCGTATGAAAATGCCACTTTATTTAAACATATTCTTGCAAGCGTTAAATTTTTTTTAAATATTAATATTTTCCTTTGTAAGGTGTACATTTAGATTTAAGACGTATACCGATGTGAATAATAGTCTAAAAATAATAATAAAATTTTAGTATAAAATTTAAGTATAAAAACTTCCCCTATTGGTACCATTACCACGGATAGCAATGAAAACACTACTTTTTTTAAACATATTTTAGCGCGCATTTAATTTTTTTTAAAATAATAAAATTTACATTCGAAATGTTTTCTTCTGGCATCAAAACGTATACCATTGTAAAAATAATCGAAAATAAAAATAATGAATTTCAGTATAAAATCAATACTTATTGGTGCCATAACCATGAACGCGTATGAAAATGCCACTTTATTTAAACATATTCTTGCAAGCGTTAAATTTTTTTTAAATATTAATATTTTCCTTTGCAAGGTGTACATTTAGATTTAAGACGTATATCGATGTGAATAATAGTCGAAAAATAATAATAAAATTTTAGTATAAAATTTAAGTATAAAATCTATCCGTATTGGTACCATTACCTTGGAAAGCAATAAAAACGCTACTTTTTTAAACATATTTTAGAACGCATTTAATTTTTTTTAAAATATTAAAATTTACATTCGAAATGTTTTCTTCTGGCATCAAAACGTATACAATTGTAAAAATAATCGAAAATAAAAATAATTAATTTCAGTATAAAATCATTACTTATTGGTCCCATAACCATGATCACGTATGAAAATGCCACTTTATTTTAACATATTCTAGCAAGCATTAAATTTTTTTTAAATATTAAAATTTTCCTTTGTAAGGTGTACTTCTAGGATTAAGACGTATACCGATGTGAATAATAGTCGAAAAATAATAATAAAATTTTAGTATTAAATTTAAGTATAAAATCTACCCTTATTGGTACCATTACCTTGGAAAGCAATGAAAACGCTACTTTTTTAAACATATTTTAGAACGCATTTAATTTTTTTTAAAATATTAAAATTTACACTCGAAAGGTTTTCTTCTGGCATACCATTGTCAAAATAATCGAAAATAAAAATAATGAATTTCAGTATAAAATCATTACTTATTGGTGCCATAACCATGAACGCGTATGAAAATGCCACTTTATTTAAACATATTCTTGCAAGCGTTAAATTTTTTTTAATTATTAATATTTTCCTTTGTAAGGTGTACATTTAGATTTAAGACGTATATCGATGTGAATAATAGTGGAAAAATAATAATAAAATTTTAGTATAAAATTTTAGTATAAAACTTACCCCTATTGGTACTATTACCACGGATAGCAATGAAAACGCTACTTTTTTTAAACATATTTTTGCACGCATTTAATTTTTTTTTAAAATTTTAAAATTTCCATTCGAAATGTTTTCTTCTGGCATCAAAACGTATACCATTGTCAAAATAATCGAAAATAAAAATAATGAATTTTAGTATAAAATCATTACTTATTGGTGCCATAACCATGAACGCGTATGAAAATACCACTTTATTTAAACATATTTTAGCGCGCATTTAATTTTTTTTAAAATATTAAAATTAACCCTCGAAAGGTTTTCTTCTGGCATCAAGACATATACCATTGTCAAAATAATCGAAAATAAAAATATTAATTTCAGTATAAAATCATTACTTACTGGTGCCATATCCTTGAACGCGTATGAAAATGCCACTTTATTTAAACATATTCTACCAAGCATTAAATTTTTTTTAAATATTAAAATTTTCCTTTGTAAGGTTTACTTCTAGGATTAAGACGTATACCGATGTGAATAATAGTCGAAAAATAATAATAAAATTTTAGTATAAAATTTAAGTATAAAAACTTCCTCTATTGGTACCATTACCACGGATAGCAATGAAAACGCTACTTTTTTAAACATATTTTAGCGAGCATTTAATTTTTTTTAAAATGCTAAAATTTACATTCGAAATGTTTTCTTCTGGCATCAAAACGTATACCATTGTAAAAATAATCGAAAATAAAAATAATGAATTTCAGTATAAAATCAATAATTATTGGTGTTATAACCATGAACGCGTATGAAAATGCCACTTTATTTAAACATATTCTTGCAAGCATTAATTTTTTTTTAAATATTAAAATTTTCCTTTGTAAGGTGTACTTCTAGGATTAAGACATATACCGATGTGAATAATAGTCGAAAAATAATAATAAAATTTTAGTATAAAATTTAAGTATAAAATCTACCCGTATTGGTACCATTACCTTGGACAGCAATGAAAACGCTACTTTTTTTTAACATATTTTAGCGCGCATTTAATTCTTTTTAAAATATTAAAATTTACACTCGAAAGGTTTTCTCCTGGCATCAAGACGTATACCATTGCTTAAATAATCGAAAATAAAAATAATTAATTTCAGTATAAAATCATTACCCATTGGTGCCATAACCATGAACGCGTATGAAAATGCCACTTTATTTAAACATATTCTAGCAAGCATTAATTTTTTTTAAAATATTAAAATTTTCCTTTATAAGTTGTACTTTTAGAATTATGACGTATATCGATTTGGATAATAGTCGAAGAATAACAATAAAATTTTAGTATAAAATTTTAGTACAAAACCTACCCCTATTGGTACCATGACCACGGACAGCAATGAAAACGCTACTTTTTTTAAACATATTTTAGCACGCATTTAATTTTTTTTTTAAAATATTAAAATTTTCACTCGAAAGGTTTTCTTCTGGCATCAAGACGTATACCATTGCTTAAATAATCGAAAATAAAAGTAATTAATTTCAGATAAAATCATTACCCATTGGTGCCTTAACCATGAACGCGTATGAAAATGCCACTTTATTTAAACATATTCTAGCAAGCATTAATTTTTTTTAAAATATTAAAATTTTCCTTTATAAGGTGTACTTTTAGAATTAAGACGTATATCAATTTGAATAATAGTCGAAGAATAACAAAAAAATTTTAGTATAAAATTTTAGTACAAAACCTACCCCTATTGGTACCATTACCACGGATAGCAATGAAAACGCTACTTTTTTTAAACATATTTTAGCACGCATTTAATTTTTTTTTAAAATATTAAAATTTACATTCGAAATGTTTTCTTCTGGCATCAAAACGTATACCATTGTCAAAATATTTGAAAATAAAAATAATGAATTTCAGTATAAAATCATTACTTATTGGTGCCATAACCATGAACGCGTATGAAAATGCCACTTTATTTAAACATATTCTTGCAAGCGTTAAATTTTTTTTAAATATTAATATTTTCCTTTGTAAGGTGTACATTTAGATTTAAGACGTATATCGATGTGAATAATAGTCGAAAAATAATAATAACATTTTAGTATAAAATTTTAGTATAAAACTTACCCCTATTGGTACCATTACCACGGACAGCAATGAAAACGCTACTTTTTTTAAACATATTTTAGCACGCATTTAATTTTTTTTAAAATATTAAAATTTACACTCGAAAGGTTTTCTTCTGGCATCAAGACGTATACCATTGTCAAAAAAATCGAAAATAAAAATAATTAATTTCAGTATAAAATCATTACTTATTGGTCCCATAACCATGATCACGTATGAAAATGCCACTTTATTTTAACATATTCTAGCAAGCATTAAATTTTTTTTAAATATTAAAATTTTCCTTTGTAAGGTGTACTTCTAGGATTAAGACGTATACCGATGTGAATAATAGTCGAAAAATAATAATAAAATTTTAGTATAAAATTTAAGTATAAAATCTACCCGTATTGGTACCATTACCTTGGAAAGCAATGAAAATGCTACTTTTTTAAACATATTTTAGAACGCATTTAATATTTTTTAAAATATTTAAATTTACACTCGAATGGTTTTCTTCTGGCATCAAGACTTATACCATTGTCAAAATAATCGAAAATAAAAATATTAATCACAGTATAAAATCATTACTTACTGGTGCCATAACCATAAACGCGTATGAAAATGCCACTTTATTTAAACATATTCTAGTAAGCATTAAATTTTTTTTAAATATTAAAATTTTCATTTGTAAAGTGTACTTCTAGGATTAAGACATATACCGATGTGAATAATAGTCGAAAAATAATAATAAAATTTTAGTATAAAATTTAAGTATAAAATGTACCCGTATTGGTACCATTACCTTGGACAGCAATGAAAACGCTACTTTTTTTTAACATATTTTAGCGCGCATTTAATTCTTTTTAAAATATTAAAATTTACACTCGAAAGGTTTTCTCCTGGCATCAAGACGTATACCATTGCTTAAATAATCGAAAATAAAAATAATTAATTTCAGTATAAAATCATTACCCATTGGTGCCATAACCATGAACGCGTATGAAAATGCCACTTTATTTAAACATATTCTAGCAAACATTATTTTTTTTAAAATATTAAAATTTTCCTTTATAAGGTGTACTTTTAGAATTATGACGTATATCGATTTGGATAATAGTCGAAGAATAACAATAAAATTTTAGTATAAAATTTTAGTACAAAACCTACCTCTATTGGTACCATTACCACGGATAGCAATGAAAACGCTACTTTTTTTAAACATATTTTAGCACGAATTTAATTTTTTTTTAAAATATTAAAATTTACATTCGAAATGTTTTCTTCTGGCATCAAAACGTATACCATTGTCAAAATAATAGAAAATAAAAATAATGAATTTCAGTATAAAATCATTACTTATTGGTGCCATAACCATGAACGCGTATGAAAATGCCACTTTATTTAAACATATTCTTGCAAGCGTTAAATTTTTTTTAAATATTAATATTTTCCTTTGTAAGGTGTACTTTTAGATTTAAGACGTATATCGATGTGAATAATAGTCGAAAAATAATAATAAAATTTGAGTATAAAATTTTAGTATAAAATCTACCCCTATTGGTACCATGACCACGGACAGCAATGAAAACACTACTTTTTTTAAACATATTTTAGCACGCATTTAATTTTTTTTAAAATATTAAAGTTTTCACTCGAAAGGTTTTCTCCTGGGATCAAGACGTATACCATTGCTTAAAAAATCGAAAATAAAAGTAATTAATTTCAGTATAAAATCATTACCCATTGGTGCCATAACCATGAACGCGTATGAAAATGCCACTTTATTTAAACATATTCTAGCAAGCATTAATTTTTTTTAAAATATTAAAATTTTCCTTTGTAAGGTGTACTTCTAGGATTAAGACGTATACCGATGTGAATAATAGTCTAAAAATAATAATAAAATTTTAGTATAAAATTTAAGTATAAAAACTTCCCCTATTGGTACCATTACCACGGATAGCAATGAAAACGCTACTTTTTTTAAACATATTTTAGCGCGCATTTAATTTTTTTTAAAATATTAAAATTTACATTCGAAATGTTTTCTTCTGGCATCAAAACGTATACCATTGTAAAAATAATCGAAAATAAAAATAATGAATTTCAGTATAAAATCAATACTTATTGGTGCCATAACCATGAACGCGTATGAAAATCTCTCTTTATTTAAACATATTCTTGCAAGCGTTAAATTTTTTTTAAATATTAATATTTTCCTTTGCAAGGTGTACATTTAGATTTAAGACGTATATCGATGTGAATAATAGTCGAAAAATAATAATAAAATTTTAGTATAAAATTTTAGTATAAAACTTACCCCTATTGGTACCATTACCACGGACAGCAATGAAAACGCTACTTTTTTTAAACATATTTTAGCACGCATTTAATTTATTTAAAATATTAAAATTAACACTCGAAAGGTTTTCTTCTGGCATCAAGACTTATACCATTGTCAAAATAATCGAAAAAAAAAATATTAATATTAGTTTGAATAATAGTAGAAGAATAACAAAAAAAATTTAGTATAAAATTTTAGTACAAAACCTACCCCTATTGGTACCATTACCACGGATAGCAATGAAAACGCTACTTTTTTTAAACATATTTTAGCACGAATTTAATTTTTTTTTAAAATATTAAAATTTACATTCGAAATGTTTTCTTCTGGCATCAAAACGTATACCATTGTCAAAATAATAGAAAATAAAAATTATGAATTTCAGTATAAAATCATTACTTATTGGTGCCATAACCATGAACGCGTATGAAAATGCCACTTTATTTAAACATATTCTTGCAAGCGTTAAATTTTTTTTAAATATTAATATTTTCCTTTGTAAGGTGTACATTTAGATTTAAGACGTATACCGATGTGAATAATAGTCTAAAAATAATAATAAAATTTTAGTATAAAATTTAAGTATAAAAACTTCCCCTATTGGTACCATTACCACGGATAGCAATGAAAACACTACTTTTTTTAAACATATTTTAGCGCGCATTTAATTTTTTTTAAAATATTAAAATTTACATTCGAAATGTTTTCTTCTGGCATCAAAACGTATACCATTGTAAAAATAATCGAAAATAAAAATAATGAATTTCAGTATAAAATCAATACTTATTGGTGCCATAACCATGAACGCGTATGAAAATGCCACTTTATTTAAACATATTCTTGCAAGCGTTAAATTTTTTTAAATATTAATATTTTCCTTTGCAAGGTGTACATTTAGATTTAAGACGTATATCGATGTGAATAATAGTCGAAAAATAATAATAAAATTTTAGTATAAAATTTAAGTATAAAATCTATCCGTATTGGTACCATTACCTTGGAAAGCAATAAAAACGCTACTTTTTTAAACATATTTTAGAACGCATTTAATTTTTTTTAAAATATTAAAATTTACATTCGAAATGTTTTCTTCTGGCATCAAAACGTATACAATTGTAAAAATAATCGAAAATAAAAATAATTAATTTCAGTATAAAATCATTACTTATTGGTCCCATAACCATGATCACGTATGAAAATGCCACTTTATTTTAACATATTCTAGCAAGCATTAAATTTTTTTTAAATATTAAAATTTTCCTTTGTAAGGTGTACTTCTAGGATTAAGACGTATACCGATGTGAATAATAGTCGAAAAATAATAATAAAATTTTAGTATTAAATTTAAGTATAAAATCTACCCTTATTGGTACCATTACCTTGGAAAGCAATGAAAACGCTACTTTTTTAAACATATTTTAGAACGCATTTAATTTTTTTTAAAATATTAAAATTTACACTCGAAAGGTTTTCTTCTGGCATACCATTGTCAAAATAATCGAAAATAAAAATAATGAATTTCAGTATAAAATCATTACTTATTGGTGCCATAACCATGAACGCGTATGAAAATGCCACTTTATTTAAACATATTCTTGCAAGCGTTAAATTTTTTTTAATTATTAATATTTTCCTTTGTAAGGTGTACATTTAGATTTAAGACGTATATCGATGTGAATAATAGTGGAAAAATAATAATAAAATTTTAGTATAAAATTTTAGTATAAAACTTACCCCTATTGGTACTATTACCACGGATAGCAATGAAAACGCTACTTTTTTTAAACATATTTTTGCACGCATTTAATTTTTTTTTAAAATTTTAAAATTTCCATTCGAAATGTTTTCTTCTGGCATCAAAACGTATACCATTGTCAAAATAATCGAAAATAAAAATAATGAATTTTAGTATAAAATCATTACTTATTGGTGCCATAACCATGAACGCGTATGAAAATACCACTTTATTTAAACATATTTTAGCGCGCATTTAATTTTTTTTAAAATATTAAAATTAACCCTCGAAAGGTTTTCTTCTGGCATCAAGACATATACCATTGTCAAAATAATCGAAAATAAAAATATTAATTTCAGTATAAAATCATTACTTACTGGTGCCATATCCTTGAACGCGTATGAAAATGCCACTTTATTTAAACATATTCTACCAAGCATTAAATTTTTTTTAAATATTAAAATTTTCCTTTGTAAGGTTTACTTCTAGGATTAAGACGTATACCGATGTGAATAATAGTCGAAAAATAATAATAAAATTTTAGTATAAAATTTAAGTATAAAAACTTCCTCTATTGGTACCATTACCACGGATAGCAATGAAAACGCTACTTTTTTAAACATATTTTAGCGAGCATTTAATTTTTTTTAAAATGCTAAAATTTACATTCGAAATGTTTTCTTCTGGCATCAAAACGTATACCATTGTAAAAATAATCGAAAATAAAAATAATGAATTTCAGTATAAAATCAATAATTATTGGTGTTATAACCATGAACGCGTATGAAAATGCCACTTTATTTAAACATATTCTTGCAAGCATTAATTTTTTTTTAAATATTAAAATTTTCCTTTGTAAGGTGTACTTCTAGGATTAAGACATATACCGATGTGAATAATAGTCGAAAAATAATAATAAAATTTTAGTATAAAATTTAAGTATAAAATCTACCCGTATTGGTACCATTACCTTGGACAGCAATGAAAACGCTACTTTTTTTTAACATATTTTAGCGCGCATTTAATTCTTTTTAAAATATTAAAATTTACACTCGAAAGGTTTTCTCCTGGCATCAAGACGTATACCATTGCTTAAATAATCGAAAATAAAAATAATTAATTTCAGTATAAAATCATTACCCATTGGTGCCATAACCATGAACGCGTATGAAAATGCCACTTTATTTAAACATATTCTAGCAAGCATTAATTTTTTTTAAAATATTAAAATTTTCCTTTATAAGTTGTACTTTTAGAATTATGACGTATATCGATTTGGATAATAGTCGAAGAATAACAATAAAATTTTAGTATAAAATTTTAGTACAAAACCTACCCCTATTGGTACCATGACCACGGACAGCAATGAAAACGCTACTTTTTTTAAACATATTTTAGCACGCATTTAATTTTTTTTTTAAAATATTAAAATTTTCACTCGAAAGGTTTTCTTCTGGCATCAAGACGTATACCATTGCTTAAATAATCGAAAATAAAAGTAATTAATTTCAGATAAAATCATTACCCATTGGTGCCTTAACCATGAACGCGTATGAAAATGCCACTTTATTTAAACATATTCTAGCAAGCATTAATTTTTTTTAAAATATTAAAATTTTCCTTTATAAGGTGTACTTTTAGAATTAAGACGTATATCAATTTGAATAATAGTCGAAGAATAACAAAAAAATTTTAGTATAAAATTTTAGTACAAAACCTACCCCTATTGGTACCATTACCACGGATAGCAATGAAAACGGTACTTTTTTTAAACATATTTTAGCACGCATTTAATTTTTTTTTAAAATATTAAAATTTACATTCGAAATGTTTTCTTCTGGCATCAAAACGTATACCATTGTCAAAATAATCGAAAATAAAAATAATGAATTTCAGTATAAAATCATAACTTATTGGTGCCATAACCATGAACGCGTATGAAAATGCCACTTTATTTAAACATATTCTTGCAAGCGTTAAATTTTTTTTAAATATTAATATTTTCCTTTGTAAGGTGTACATTTAGATTTAAGACGTATACCGATGTGAATAATAGTCTAAAAATAATAATAAAATTTTAGTATAAAATTTAAGTATAAAAACTTCCCCTATTGGTACCATTACCACGGATAGCAATGAAAACACTACTTTTTTTAAACATATTTTAGCGCGCATTTAATTTTTTTTAAAATATTAAAATTTACATTCGAAATGTTTTCTTCTGGCATCAAAACGTATACCATTGTAAAAATAATCGAAAATAAAAATAATGAATTTCAGTATAAAATCAATACTTATTGGTGCCATAACCATGAACGCGTATGAAAATGCCACTTTATTTAAACATATTCTTGCAAGCGTTAAATTTTTTTTAAATATTAATATTTTCCTTTGCAAGGTGTACATTTAGATTTAAGACGTATATCGATGTGAATAATAGTCGAAAAATAATAATAAAATTTTAGTATAAAATTTAAGTATAAAATCTATCCGTATTGGTACCATTACCTTGGAAAGCAATAAAAACGCTACTTTTTTAAACATATTTTAGAACGCATTTAATTTTTTTTAAAATATTAAAATTTACATTCGAAATGTTTTCTTCTGGCATCAAAACGTATACCATTGTAAAAATAATCGAAAATAAAAATAATTAATTTCAGTATAAAATCATTACTTATTGGTCCCATAACCATGATCACGTATGAAAATGCCACTTTATTTTAACATATTCTAGCAAGCATTAAATTTTTTTTAAATATTAAAATTTTCCTTTGTAAGGTGTACTTCTAGGATTAAGACGTATACCGATGTGAATAATAGTCGAAAAATAATAATAAAATTTTAGTATTAAATTTAAGTATAAAATCTACCCGTATTGGTACCATTACCTTGGAAAGCAATGAAAACGCTACTTTTTTAAACATATTTTAGAACGCATTTAATTTTTTTTAAAATATTAAAATTTACACTCGAAAGGTTTTCTTCTGGCAAACCATTGTCAAAATAATCGAAAATAAAAATAATGAATTTCAGTATAAAATCATTACTTATTGGTGCCATAACCATGAACGCGTATGAAAATGCCACTTTATTTAAACATATTCTTGCAAGCGTTAAATTTTTTTTAATTATTAATATTTTCCTTTGTAAGGTGTACATTTAGATTTAAGACGTATATCGATGTGAATAATAGTGGAAAAATAATAATAAAATTTTAGTATAAAATTTTAGTATAAAACTTACCCCTATTGGTACTATTACCACGGATAGCAATGAAAACGCTACTTTTTTTAAACATATTTTTGCACGCATTTAATTTTTTTTTAAAATTTTAAAATTTCCATTCGAAATGTTTTCTTCTGGCATCAAAACGTATACCATTGTCAAAATAATCGAAAATAAAAATAATGAATTTTAGTATAAAATCATTACTTATTGGTGCCATAACCATGAACGCGTATGAAAATACCACTTTATTTAAACATATTTTAGCGCGCATTTAATTTTTTTTAAAATATTAAAATTAACCCTCGAAAGGTTTTCTTCTGGCATCAAGACATATACCATTGTCAAAATAATCGAAAATAAAAATATTAATTTCAGTATAAAATCATTACTTACTGGTGCCATATCCTTGAACGCGTATGAAAATGCCACTTTATTTAAACATATTCTACCAAGCATTAAATTTTTTTTAAATATTAAAATTTTCCTTTGTAAGGTTTACTTCTAGGATTAAGACGTATACCGATGTGAATAATAGTCGAAAAATAATAATAAAATTTTAGTATAAAATTTAAGTATAAAAACTTCCTCTATTGGTACCATTACCACGGATAGCAATGAAAACGCTACTTTTTTAAACATATTTTAGCGAGCATTTAATTTTTTTTAAAATGCTAAAATTTACATTCGAAATGTTTTCTTCTGGCATCAAAACGTATACCATTGTAAAAATAATCGAAAATAAAAATAATGAATTTCAGTATAAAATCAATAATTATTGGTGTTATAACCATGAACGCGTATGAAAATGCCACTTTATTTAAACATATTCTTGCAAGCATTAATTTTTTTTTAAATATTAAAATTTTCCTTTGTAAGGTGTACTTCTAGGATTAAGACATATACCGATGTGAATAATAGTCGAAAAATAATAATAAAATTTTAGTATAAAATTTAAGTATAAAATCTATCCGTATTGGTACCATTACCTTGGAAAGCAATAAAAACGCTACTTTTTTAAACATATTTTAGAACGCATTTAATTTTTTTTAAAATATTAAAATTTACATTCGAAATGTTTTCTTCTGGCATCAAAACGTATACCATTGTAAAAATAATCGAAAATAAAAATAATTAATTTCAGTATAAAATCATTACTTATTGGTCCCATAACCATGATCACGTATGAAAATGCCACTTTATTTTAACATATTCTAGCAAGCATTAAATTTTTTTTAAATACTAAAATTTTCCTTTGTAAGGTGTACTTCTAGGATTAAGACGTATACCGATGTGAATAATAGTCGAAAAATAATAATAAAATTTTAGTATTAAATTTAAGTATAAAATCTACCCGTATTGGTACCATTACCTTGGAAAGCAATGAAAACGCTACTTTTTTAAACATATTTTAGAACGCATTTAATTTTTTTTAAAATATTAAAATTTACACTCGAAAGGTTTTCTTCTGGCATACCATTGTCAAAATAATCGAAAATAAAAATAATGAATTTCAGTATAAAATCATTACTTATTGGTGCCATAACCATGAACGCGTATGAAAATGCCACTTTATTTAAACATATTCTTGCAAGCGTTAAATTTTTTTTAATTATTAATATTTTCCTTTGTAAGGTGTACATTTAGATTTAAGACGTATATCGATGTGAATAATAGTGGAAAAATAATAATAAAATTTTAGTATAAAATTTTAGTATAAAACTTACCCCTATTGGTACTATTACCACGGATAGCAATGAAAACGCTACTTTTTTTAAACATATTTTTGCACGCATTTAATTTTTTTTTAAAATTTTAAAATTTCCATTCGAAATGTTTTCTTCTGGCATCAAAACGTATACCATTGTCAAAATAATCGAAAATAAAAATAATGAATTTTAGTATAAAATCATTACTTATTGGTGCCATAACCATGAACGCGTATGAAAATACCACTTTATTTAAACATATTTTAGCGCGCATTTAATTTTTTTTAAAATATTAAAATTAACCCTCGAAAGGTTTTCTTCTGGCATCAAGACATATACCATTGTCAAAATAATCGAAAATAAAAATATTAATTTCAGTATAAAATCATTACTTACTGGTGCCATATCCTTGAACGCGTATGAAAATGCCACTTTATTTAAACATATTCTACCAAGCATTAAATTTTTTTTAAATATTAAAATTTTCCTTTGTAAGGTTTACTTCTAGGATTAAGACGTATCCCGATGTGAATAATAGTCGAAAAATAATAATAAAATTTTAGTATAAAATTTAAGTATAAAAACTTCCTCTATTGGTACCATTACCACGGATAGCAATGAAAACGCTACTTTTTTAAACATATTTTAGCGAGCATTTAATTTTTTTTAAAATGCTAAAATTTACATTCGAAATGTTTTCTTCTGGCATCAAAACGTATACCATTGTAAAAATAATCGAAAATAAAAATAATGAATTTCAGTATAAAATCAATAATTATTGGTGTTATAACCATGAACGCGTATGAAAATGCCACTTTATTTAAACATATTCTTGCAAGCATTAATTTTTTTTTAAATATTAAAATTTTCCTTTGTAAGGTGTACTTCTAGGATTAAGACATATACCGATGTGAATAATAGTCGAAAAATAATAATAAAATTTTAATATAAAATTTAAGTATAAAATCTACCCGTATTGGTACCATTACCTTGGACAGCAATGAAAACGCTACTTTTTTTTAACATATTTTAGCGCGCATTTAATTCTTTTTAAAATATTAAAATTTACACTCGAAAGGTTTTCTCCTGGCATCAAGAATTATACCATTGCTTAAATAATCGAAAATAAAAATAATTAATTTCAGTATAAAATCATTACCCATTGGTGCCATAACCATGAACGCGTATGAAAATGCCACTTTATTTAAACATATTCTAGCAAACATTAATTTTTTTTAAAATATTAAAATTTTCCTTTATAAGGTGTACTTTTAGAATTAAGACGTATATCAATTTGAATAATAGTCGAAGAATAACAAAAAAATTTTAGTATAAAATTTTAGTACAAAACCTACCCCTATTGGTACCATTACCACGGATAGCAATGAAAACGGTACTTTTTTTAAACATATTTTAGCACGCATTTAATTTTTTTTTAAAATATTAAAATTTACATTCGAAATGTTTTCTTCTGGCATCAAAACGTATACCATTGTCAAAATAATCGAAAATAAAAATAATGAATTTCAGTATAAAATCATAACTTATTGGTGCCATAACCATGAACGCGTATGAAAATGCCACTTTATTTAAACATATTCTTGCAAGCATTAAATTTTTTTTAAATATTAAAATTTTCCTTTGTAAGGTGTACTTTTAGAATTAAGACGTATATCAATTTGAATAATAGTCGAAGAATAACAATAAAATTTTAGTATAAAAATTTAGTACAAAACCTACCCCTATTGGTACTATTACCACGGATAGCAATGAAAACGCTACTTTTTTTAAACATATTTTAGCACGCATTTAATTTTTTTTAAAATATTAAAATTTACATTCGAAATGTTTTCTTCTGGCATCAAAACGTATACCATTGTCAAAATAATCGAAAATAAAAATAATGAATTTCAGTATAAAATCATTACTTATTGGTGCCATAACCATGAACGCGTATGAAAATGCCACTTTATTTAAACATATTCTTGCAAGCGTTAAATTTTTTTTAAATATTAATATTTTCCTTTGTAAGGTGTACATTTAGATTTAAGACGTATATCGATGTGAATAATAGTCGAAAAATAATAATAAAAATTTTAGTATAAAACTTACCCCTATTGGTACTTTTACCACGGATAGCAATGAAAACGCTACTTTTTTTAAACATATTTTTGCACGCATTTAATTTTTTTTTAAAATTTTAAAATTTACATTCGAAATGTTATCTTCTGGCATCAAAACGTATACCATTGTCAAAATAATCGAAAATAAAAATAATGAATTTTAGTATAAAATCATTACTTATTGGTGTCATAACCATGAACGCGTATGAAAATACCACTTTATTTAAACATATTTTAGCAACATTAAATTTTTTTTAAATATTTAAATTTTGCTTTGTAAGTTTTACTTCTAGGATTAAGACGTATACCGATGTGAATAATATTCGAAAAATAATAATAAAATTTTAGTATAAAATTTTAGTATAAAATCTACCCCTATTGGTACCATGACCACGGACAGCAATGAAAACGCTACTTTTTTTAAACATATTTTAGCACGCATTTAATTTATTTAAAATATTAAAATTAACACTCGAAAGGTTTTCTTCTGGCATCAAGACTTATACCATTGTCAAAATAATCGAAAATAAAAATAATAATTTCAGTATAAAATCATTACTTACTGGTGCCATATCCTTGAACGCGTATGAAAATGCCACTTTATTTAAACATATTCTAGCAAGCATTAAATTTTTTTTAAATATTAAAATTTTCCTTTGTAAGGTTTACTTCTAGGATTAAGACGTATACCGATGTGAATAATAGTCGAAAAATAATAATAAAATTTTAGTATAAAATTTAAGTATAAAAACTTCCTCTATTGGTACCATTACCACGGATAGCAATGAAACGCTACTTTTTTTAAACATATTTTAGCGCGCATTTAATTTTTTTTAAAATATTAAAATTTACATTCGAAATGTTTTCTTCTGGCATCAAAACGTATACCATTGTAAAAATAATCGAAAATAAAAATAATGAATTTCAGTATAAAATCAATACTTATTGGTGCCATAACCATGAACGCGTATGAAAATGCCACTTTATTTAAACATATTCTTGCAAGCATTAAATTTTTTTTAAATATTAAAATTTTCCTTTGTAAGGTGTACTTTTAGATTTAAGTCGTATATCGATGTGAATAATAGTCGAAAAATAATAATAAAATTTTAGTATAAAATTTTAGTATAAAATCTACCCGTATTGGTACCATTACCTTGGAAAGCAATGAAAACTCTGCTTTTTTAAACATATTTTAGAACGCATTTAATTTTTTTTAAAATATTAAAATTTACACTCGAAAGGTTTTCTTCTGGCATCAAGACTTATACCATTGTCAAAATAATCGAAAATAAAAATAATAATTTCAGTATAAAATCATTACTTACTGGTGCCATATCCTTGAACGCGTATGAAAATGCCACTTTATTTAAACATATTCTAGCAAGCATTAAATTTTTTTAAATATTAAAATTTTCCTTTGTAAGGTTTACTTCTAGGATTAAGACGTATACCGATGTGAATAATAGTCGAAAAATAATAATAAAATTTTAGTATAAAATTTAAGTATAAAAACTTCCTCTATTGGTACCATTACCACGGATAGCAATGAAACGCTACTTTTTTTAAACATATTTTAGCGCGCATTTAATTTTTTTTAAAATATTAAAATTTACATTCGAAATGTTTTCTTCTGGCATCAAAACGTATACCATTGTAAAAATAATCGAAAATAAAAATAATGAATTTCAGTATATAATCAATACTTATTGGTGCCATAACCATGAACGCGTATGAAAATGCCACTTTATTTAAACATATTCTTGCAAGCATTAAATTTTTTTTAAATATTAAAATTTTCCTTTGTAAGGTGTACTTTTAGATTTAAGTCGTATATCGATGTGAATAATAGTCGAAAAATAATAATAAAATTTTAGTATAAAATTTTAGTATAAAATCTACCCGTATTGGTACCATTACCTTGGAAAGCAATGAAAACTCTGCTTTTTTAAACATATTTTAGAACGCATTTAATTTTTTTTAAAATATTAAAATTTACACTCGAAAGGTTTTCTTCTGGCATTAAGACTTATACCATTGTCAAAATAATCGAAAATAAAAATATTAATATCAGTATAAAATCATTACTTACTGGTGCCATAAACAATAAACGCGTATGAAAATGCCACTTTATTTAAACATATTCTAGCAAGCATTAAATTTTTTTTAAATATTAAAATTTTCCTTTGTAAGGTGTACTTTTAGAATTAAGACGTATATCAATTTGAATAATAGTCGAAGAATAACAATAAAATTTTAGTATAAAAATTTAGTACAAAACCTACCCCTATTGGTACTATTACCACGGATAGCAATGAAAACGCTACTTTTTTTAAACATATTTTAGCACGCATTTAATTTTTTTTAAAATATTAAAATTTACATTCGAAATGTTTTCTTCTGGCATCAAAACGTATACCATTGTCAAAATAATCGAAAATAAAAATAATGAATTTCAGTATAAAATCATTACTTATTGGTGCCATAACCATGAACGCGTATGAAAATGCCACTTTATTTAAACATATTCTTGCAAGCGTTAAATTTTTTTTAAATATTAATATTTTCCTTTGTAAGGTGTACATTTAGATTTAAGACGTATATCGATGTGAATAATAGTCGAAAAATAATAATAAAAATTTTAGTATAAAACTTACCCCTATTGGTACTTTTACCACGGATAGCAATGAAAACGCTACTTTTTTTAAACATATTTTTGCACGCATTTAATTTTTTTTTAAAATTTTAAAATTTACATTCGAAATGTTATCTTCTGGCATCAAAACGTATACCATTGTCAAAATAATCGAAAATAAAAATAATGAATTTTAGTATAAAATCATTACTTATTGGTGTCATAACCATGAACGCGTATGAAAATACCACTTTATTTAAACATATTTTAGCAACATTAAATTTTTTTTAAATATTTAAATTTTGCTTTGTAAGTTTTACTTCTAGGATTAAGACGTATACCGATGTGAATAATAGTCGAAAAATAATAATAAAATTTTAGTATAAAATTTTAGTATAAAATCTACCCCTATTGGTACCATGACCACGGACAGCAATGAAAACGCTACTTTTTTTAAACATATTTTAGCACGCATTTAATTTATTTAAAATATTAAAATTAACACTCGAAAGGTTTTCTTCTGGCATCAAGACTTATACCATTGTCAAAATAATCGAAAATAAAAATAATAATTTCAGTATAAAATCATTACTTACTGGTGCCATATCCTTGAACGCGTATGAAAATGCCACTTTATTTAAACATATTCTAGCAAGCATTAAATTTTTTTTAAATATTAAAATTTTCCTTTGTAAGGTTTACTTCTAGGATTAAGACGTATACCGATGTGAATAATAGTCGAAAAATAATAATAAAATTTTAGTATAAAATTTAAGTATAAAAACTTCCTCTATTGGTACCATTACCACGGATAGCAATGAAACGCTACTTTTTTTAAACATATTTTAGCGCGCATTTAATTTTTTTTAAAATATTAAAATTTACATTCGAAATGTTTTCTTCTGGCATCAAAACGTATACCATTGTAAAAATAATCGAAAATAAAAATAATGAATTTCAGTATAAAATCAATACTTATTGGTGCCATAACCATGAACGCGTATGAAAATGCCACTTTATTTAAACATATTCTTGCAAGCATTAAATTTTTTTTAAATATTAAAATTTTCCTTTGTAAGGTGTACTTTTAGATTTAAGTCGTATATCGATGTGAATAATAGTCGAAAAATAATAATAAAATTTTAGTATAAAATTTTAGTATAAAATCTACCCGTATTGGTACCATTACCTTGGAAAGCAATGAAAACTCTGCTTTTTTAAACATATTTTAGAACGCATTTAATTTTTTTTAAAATATTAAAATTTACACTCGAAAGGTTTTCTTCTGGCATCAAGACTTATACCATTGTCAAAATAATCGAAAATAAAAATAATAATTTCAGTATAAAATCATTACTTACTGGTGCCATATCCTTGAACGCGTATGAAAATGCCACTTTATTTAAACATATTCTAGCAAGCATTAAATTTTTTTTAAATATTAAAATTTTCCTTTGTAAGGTTTACTTCTAGGATTAAGACGTATACCGATGTGAATAATAGTCGAAAAATAATAATAAAATTTTAGTATAAAATTTAAGTATAAAAACTTCCTCTATTGGTACCATTACCACGGATAGCAATGAAACGCTACTTTTTTTAAACATATTTTAGCGCGCATTTAATTTTTTTTAAAATATTAAAATTTACATTCGAAATGTTTTCTTCTGGCATCAAAACGTATACCATTGTAAAAATAATCGAAAATAAAAATAATGAATTTCAGTATAAAATCAATACTTATTGGTGCCATAACCATGAACGCGTATGAAAATGCCACTTTATTTAAACATATTCTTGCAAGCATTAAATTTTTTTTAAATATTAAAATTTTCCTTTGTAAGGTGTACTTTTAGATTTAAGTCGTATATCGATGTGAATAATAGTCGAAAAATAATAATAAAATTTTAGTATAAAATTTTAGTATAAAATCTACCCGTATTGGTACCATTACCTTGGAAAGCAATGAAAACTCTGCTTTTTTAAACATATTTTAGAACGCATTTAATTTTTTTTAAAATATTAAAATTTACACTCGAAAGGTTTTCTTCTGGCATTAAGACTTATACCATTGTCAAAATAATCGAAAATAAAAATATTAATATCAGTATAAAATCATTACTTACTGGTGCCATAAACAATAAACGCGTATGAAAATGCCACTTTATTTAAACATATTCTAGCAAGCATTAAATTTTTTTTAAATATTAAAATTTTCCTTTGTAAGGTGTACTTCTAGGATTAAGACATATACCGATGTGAATAATAGTCGAAAAATAATAATAAAATTTTAATATAAAATTTAAGTATAAAATCTACCCGTATTGGTACCATTACCTTGGACAGCAATGAAAACGCTACTTTTTTTTAACATATTTTAGCGCGCATTTAATTCTTTTTAAAATATTAAAATTTACACTCGAAAGGTTTTCTCTTGGCATCAAGACGTATACCATTGCTTAAATAATCGAAAATAAAAATAATTAATTTCAGTATAAAATCATTACCCATTGGTGCCATAACCATGAACGCGTATGAAAATGCCACTTTATTTAAACATATTCTAGCAAGCATTAATTTTTTTTAAAATATTAAAATTTTCCTTTATAATGTGTTTTTAGAATTATGACGTATATCGATTTGGATAATAGTCGAAGAATAACAATAAAATTTTAGTATAAAATTTTAGTACAAAACCTACCCCTATTGATACCATTACCACGGATAGCAATGAAAACGCTACTTTTTTTAAACATATTTTAGCACGCATTTAATTTTTTTTTAAAATATTAAAATTTACATTCGAAATGTTTTCTTCAGGCATCAAAACGTATACCATTGTCAAAATAATCGAAAATAAAAATAATGAATTTTAGTATAAAATCATTACTTATTGGTGCCATAACCATGAACGAACATGAAAATACCACTTTATTTAAACATATTTTAGCATGCATTAAATTTTTTTTAAATATTTAAATTTTGCTTTTTAAGGTTTACTTCTAGGATTAAGACGTATACCGATGTGAATAATAGTCGAAAAATAATAATAAAATTTTAGTATAAAATTTTAGTATAAAATCTACCTCTATTGGTACCATGACCACGGACAGCAATGAAAACGCTACTTTTTTTAAACATATTTTAGCACGCATTTAATTTTTTTTTTAAAATATTAAAATTTTCACTCGAAAGGTTTTCTCCTGGCATCAAGACGTATACCATTGTCAAAATAATCGAAAATAAAAATAATGAATTTCAGTATAAAATCATTACTTATTGGTGCCATAACCATGAACGCGTATGAAAATGCCACTTTATTTAAACATATTCTTGCAAGCGTTAAATTTTTTTTAAATATTAATATTTTCCTTTGTAAGGTGTACATTTAGATTTAAGACGTATATCGATGTGAATAATAGTCGAAAAATAATAATAAAAATTTTAGTATAAAATTTACCCCTATTGGTACTATTACCACGGATAGCAATGAAAACGCTACTTTTTTTAAACATATTTTTGCACGCATTTAATTTTTTTTTAAAATTTTAAAATTTACATTCGAAATGTTTTCTTCTGGCATCAAAACGTATACCATTGTCAAAATAATCGAAAATAAAAATAATGAATTTTAGTATAAAATCATTACTTATTGGTGCCATAACCATGTTCGCGTATGAAAATACCACTTTATTTAAACATATTTTAGCAAGCATTAAATTTTTTTTAAATATTTAAATTTTGCTTTGTAAGGTGTACTTTTCGATTTAAGTCGTATATCGATGTGAATAATAGTCGAAAAATAATAATAAAATTTTAGTATAAAATTTAAGTATAAAATCTACCCGTATTGGTACCATTACCTTGGACAGCAATGAAAACGCTACTTTTTTTTAACATATTTTAGAGCGCATTTAATTCTTTTTAAAATATTAAAATTTACACTCGAAAGGTTTTCTCCTGGCATCAAGACGTATACCATTGTTTAAATAATCGAAAATAAAAATAATTAATTTCAGTATAAAATCATTACCCATTGGTGCCATAACCATGAACGCGTATGAAAATGCCACTTTATTTAAACATATTCTAGCAAGCATTAATTTTTTATAAATATTAAAATTTTCCTTTATAAGGTGTACTTTTAGAATTATGACGTATATCGATTTGGATAATAGTCGAAGTATAACAATAAAATTTTAGTATAAAATTTTAGTACAAAACCTATTGGTACCATTACCACGGATAGCAATGAAAACGCTACTTTTTTTAAATATATTTTTGGCACGCATTAAATTTTTTTTTAAAATATTAAAATTTACATTCGAAATGTTTTCTTCAGGCATCAAAACGTATACCATTGTCAAAATAATCGAAAATAAAAATAATGAATTTCAGTATAAAATCATTACTTATTGGTGCCATAATCATGAACGCGTATGAAAATGCCACTTTATTTAAACATATTCTTGCAAGCATTAAATTTTTTTTAAATATTAAAATTTCCTTTTGTAAGGTGTACTTTTAGATTTAAGACGTATATCGATGTGAATAATAGTCGAAAAATGATAATAAAATTTTAGTATAAAATTTTAGTATAAAACTTACCCCTATTGGTACTATTACCACTGATAGCAATAAAAACGCTACTTTTTTAAACATATTTTTGCACGCATTTAATTTTTTTTTAAAATTTTAAAATTTACATTCGAAATGTTTTCTTCTGGCATCAAAACGTATACCATTGTCAAAATATTCGAAAATAAAAATAATGAATTTAAGTATAAAATCATTACTTATTGGTGCCATAACCATGTTCGCGTATGAAAATACCACTTTATTTAAACATATTTTAGCAAGCATTAAATTTTTTTTAAATATTTAAATTTTGCTTTGTAAGTTTTACTTCTAGGATTAAGACGTATACCGATGTAAATAATAGTCGAAAAATAATAATAAAATTTTAGTATAAAATTTTAGTATAAAATCTACCCCTATTGGTACCATGACCACGGACAGCAATGAAAACGCTACTTTTTTTAAACATATTTTAGCACGCATTTAATTTTTTTTAAAATATTAAAATTTACACTCGAAAGGTTTTCTTCTGGCATCAAGACTTATACCATTGTCAAAATAATCGAAAATAAAAATATTAATTTCAGTATAAAATCATTACTTACTGGTGCCATATCCTTGAACGCGTATGAAAATGCCACTTTATTTAAACATATTCTAGCAAGCATTAAATTTTTTTTAAATATTAAAATTTTCCTTTGTAAGGTTTACTTCTATGATTAAGACGTATACCGATGTGAATAATAGTCGAAAAATAATAATAAAATTTTAGTATATAATTAAAGTATAAAAACTTCCCCTATTGTTACCATTACCAAGAATAGCAATGAAAACGCTACTTTTTTTAAACATAGATTAGCGCGCATTTAATTTTTTTTAAAATATTAAAAATTAACATTCGAAATGTTTTCTTCTGGCATCAAAACGTATACCATTGTAAAAATAATCGAAAATAAAAATAATGAATTTCAGTATAAAATCAATATTTATTGGGCCATAACCATGAACGCGTATGAAAATGCCACTTTATTTTAACATATTCTTGCAAGCATTAAATTTTTTATAAATATTAAAATTTTCCTTTGTAAGGTGTACTTTTAGATTTAAGTCGTATATCGATGTGAATAATAGTCGAAAAATAATAATAAAATTTTTGTATAAAATTTTAGTATAAAACTTACCCCTATTGGTACCATTACCACGGACAGCAATGAACACGCTACTTTTTTTAAACATATTTTAGCACGCATTTAATTTTTTTTAAAATATTAAAATTTACACTCGAAAGGTTTTCTTCTGGCATCAAGACGTATACCACTGTCAAAAAAATCGAAAATAAAAATAATTAATTTCAGTATAAAATCATTACTTATTGGTCCCATAACCATGATCAGGTATGAAAATGCCACTTTATTTAAACATATTCTTGCAAGCATTAAATTTTTTTAAAATATTAAAATTTTCCTTTGTAAGGTTTACTTCTAGGATTAAGACGTATACCGATGTGAATAATAGTCGAAAAATAATAATAAAATTTTAGTATAAAATTTTAGTATAAAACTTACCCCTATTGGTACTATTACCACTGATAGCAATAAAAACGCTACTTTTTTAAACATATTTTTGCACGCATTTAATTTTTTTTTAAAATTTTAAAATTTACATTCGAAATGTTTTCTTCTGGCATCAAAACGTATACCATTGTCAAAATAATCGAAAATAAAAATAATGAATTTAAGTATAAAATCATTACTTATTGGTGCCATAACCATGTTCGCGTATGAAAATACCACTTTATTTAAACATATTTTAGCAAGCATTAAATTTTTTTTAAATATTTAAATTTGCTTTGTAAGTTTTACTTCTAGGATTAAGACGTATACCGATGTAAATAATAGTCGAAAAATAATAATAAAATTTTAGTATAAAATTTTAGTATAAAATCTACCCCTATTGGTACCATTACCACGGACAGCAATGAAAACGCTACTTTTTTTAAACATATTTTAGCACGCATTTAATTTTTTTTAAAATATTAAAATTTCCACTCGAAAGGTTTTCTTCTGGCATCAAGACTTATACCATTGTCAAAATAATCGAAAATAAAAATTTTATTTTCAGTATAAAATCATTACTTACTGGTGCCATATCCTTGAACGCGTATGAAAATGCCACTTTATTTAAACATATTCTAGCAAGCATTAAATTTTTTTTAAATATTAAAATTTTCCTTTGTAAGGTTTACTTCTATGATTAAGACGTATACCGATGTGAATAATAGTCGAAAAATAATAATAAAATTTTAGTATATAATTTAAGTATAAAAACTTCCCCTATTGGTACCATTACCACGAATAGCAATGAAAACGCTACTTTTTATAAACATAGATTAGCGCGCATTTAATTTTTTTTAAAATATTAAAAATTAACATTCGAAATGTTTTCTTCTGGCATCAAAACGTATACCATTGTAAAAATAATCGAAAATAAAAATAATGAATTTCAGTATAAAATCAATACTTATTGGTGCCATAACCATGAACGCGTATGAAAATGCCACTTTATTTTAACATATTCTTGCAAGCATTAAATTTTTAATAAATATTAAAATTTTCCTTTGTAAGGTGTACTTTTAGATTTAAGTCGTATATCGATGTGAATAATAGTCGAAAAATAATAATAAAATTTTAGTATAAAATTTTAGTATAAAACTTACCCCTATTGGTACCATTACCACGGACAGCAATGAACACGCTACTTTTTTTAAACATATTTTAGCACGCATTTAATTTTTTTTAAAATATTAAAATTTACACTCCAAAGGTTTTCTTCTGGCATCAAGACGTATACCACTGTCAAAAAAATCGAAAATAAAAATAATTAATTTCAGTATAAAATCATTACTTATTGGTCCCATAACCATGATCAGGTATGAAAATGCCACTTTATTTAAACATATTCTTGCAAGCATTAAATTTTTTTAAAATATTAAAATTTTCCTTTGTAAGGTGTACTTTTAGATTTAAGACGTATATCTATGTGAATAATAGTCGAAAAATAATAATAAAATTTTAGTATAAAATTTTAGTATAAAACTTACCCCTATTGGTTCTATTACCACTGATAGCAATGAAAACGCTACTTTTTTAACATATTTTTGCACGCAATTAATTTTTTTTAAAAATTTTAAAATTTACATTCGAAATGTTTTCTTCTGGCATCAAAACGTATACCATTGTCAAAATAATCGAATATAAAAATAATGAATTTTAGTATAAAATCATTACTTATTGGTGCCATAACCATGTTCGCGTATGAAAATACCACTTTATTTAAACATATTTTAGCAAGCATTAAATTTTTTTTAAAATTTAAATTTTGCTTTGTAAGTTTTACTTCTAGGATTAAGACGTATACCGATGTGAATAATAGTCGAAAAATAATAATAAAATTTTAGTATAAAATTTAAGTATAAAATCTACCCGTATTGGTACCATTACCTTGGAAAGCAATGAAAACGCTACTTTTTTAAACATATTTTAGAACGCATTTAATTTTTTTTAAAATATTAAAATTTACACTCGAAAGGTTTTCTTCTGGCATCAAGACTTATACCATTGTCAAAATAATCGAAAATAAAAATATTAATATCAGTATAAAATCATTACTTACTGGTGCCATAACCATAAACGCGTATGAAAATGCCACTTTATTTAAACATATTTTAGCATGCATTAAATTTTTTTTAAATATTAAAATTTTCCTTTGTAAGGTGTACTTCTAGGATTAAGACGTATACCGATGTGATTAATAGACGAAAAATAATAATAAAATTTTAGTATATAATTTAAGTATAAAAACTTCCCCTATTGGTACCATTACCACGAATAGCAATGAAAACGCTACTTTTTTTAAACATATTTTAGCACGCATTTAATTTTTTTTAAAATATTAAAATTTACACTCGAAAGGTTTTCTTCTGGCATCAAGACGTATACCATTGTCAAAAAAATCGAAAATAAAAATAATTAATTTCAGTATAAAATCATTACTTATTGGTCCCATAACCATGATCACTTATGAAAATGCCACTTTATTTTAACATATTCTAGCAAGCATTAAATTTTTTTTAAATATTAAAATTTTCCTTTGTAAGGTGTACTTCTAGGATTAAGACGTATACCGATGTGATTAATAGACGAAAAATAATAATAAAATTTTAGTATAAAATTTAAGTATAAAATCTACCCGTATTGGTACCATTACCTTGGAAAGCAATGAAAACGCTACTTTTTTAAACATATTTTAGAACGCATTTAATTTTTTTTAAAATATTAAAATTTACAATCGAAATGTTTTCTTCTGGCATCAAGACTCATACCATTGTCAAAATAATCGAAAATAAAAATATTAATATCAGTATAAAATCATTACTTACTGGTGCCATAACCATAAACGCGTATGAAAATGCCACTTTATTTAAACATATTTTAGCATGCATTAAATTTTTTTTAAATATTTAAATTTTGCTTTGTAAGGTTTACTTCTAGGATTAAGACGTATACCGATGTGAATAATAGTCGAAAAATATCAATAAAATTTTAGTATAAAATTTTAGTATAAAATCTACCCCTATTGGTACCATGACCACGGACAGCAATGAAAACGCTACTTTTTTTTAAACATATTTTAGCACGCATTTAAATTATTTAAAATATTAAAATTTACACTCGAAAGGTTTTCTTCTGGCATCAAGACGTATACCACTGTCAAAAAAATCGAAAATAAAAATAATTAATTTCAGTATAAAATCATTACTTATTGGTCCCATAAGCATGATCACGTATGAAAATGCCACTTTATTTAAACATATTCTTGCAAGCATTAAATTTTTTTTAAATATTAAAATTTTCCTTTGTAAGGTGTACTTTTAGATTTAAGTCGTATATCGATGTGAATAATAGTCGAAAAATAATAATAAAATTTTAGTATAAAATTTACCCCTATTGGTACCATTACCACTTACATCCAATGAAAACGCTACTTTTTTTAAACATATTTTAGCACGCATTTAATTTTTTTTAAAATATTAAAATTTACACTCGAAAGGTTTTCTTCTGGCATCAAGACTTATACCATTGTCAAAATAATCGAAAATAAAAATTTTATTTTCAGTATAAAATCATTACTTACTGGTGCCATATCCTTGAACGCGTATGAAAATGCCACTTTATTTAAACATATTCTAGCAAGCATTAAATTTTTTTTAAATATTAAAATTTTCCTTTGTAAGGTTTACTTCTATGATTAAGACGTATACCGATGTGAATAATAGTCGAAAAATAATAATAAAATTTTAGTATATAATTTAAGTATAAAAACTTCCCCTATTGGTACCATTACCACGAATAGCAATGAAAACGCTACTTTTTATAAACATAGATTAGCGCGCATTTAATTTTTTTTAAAATATTAAAAATTAACATTCGAAATGTTTTCTTCTGGCATCAAAACGTATACCATTGTAAAAATAATCGAAAATAAAAATAATGAATTTCAGTATAAAATCAATACTTATTGGTGCCATAACCATGAACGCGTATGAAAATGCCACTTTATTTTAACATATTCTTGCAAGCATTAAATTTTTAATAAATATTAA
This sequence comes from Zhengitettix transpicula, assembly GCA_037074705.1. Taxonomy (NCBI): domain Eukaryota; kingdom Metazoa; phylum Arthropoda; class Insecta; order Orthoptera; family Tetrigidae; genus Zhengitettix; species Zhengitettix transpicula. Next base: position 150,144 of record JAYJMR010000025.1, read on the forward strand.
AATTTTCCTTTGTAAGGTGTACTTTTAGATTTAAGTCGTATATCGATGTGAATAATAGTCGAAAAATAATAATAAAATTTTAGTATAAAATTTTAGTATAAAACTTACCCCTATTGGTACCATTACCACGGACAGCAATGAACACGCTACTTTTTTTAAACATATTTTAGCACGCATTTAATTTTTTTTAAAATATTAAAATTTACACTCCAAAGGTTTTCTTCTGGCATCAAGACGTATACCACTGTCAAAAAAATCGAAAATAAAAATAATTAATTTCAGTATAAAATCATTACTTATTGGTCCCATAACCATGATCAGGTATGAAAATGCCACTTTATTTAAACATATTCTTGCAAGCATTAAATTTTTTTAAAATATTAAAATTTTCCTTTGTAAGGTGTACTTTTAGATTTAAGACGTATATCTATGTGAATAATAGTCGAAAAATAATAATAAAATTTTAGTATAAAATTTTAGTATAAAACTTACCCCTATTGGTTCTATTACCACTGATAGCAATGAAAACGCTACTTTTTTAACATATTTTTGCACGCAATTAATTTTTTTTAAAAATTTTAAAATTTACATTCGAAATGTTTTCTTCTGGCATCAAAACGTATACCATTGTCAAAATAATCGAATATAAAAATAATGAATTTTAGTATAAAATCATTACTTATTGGTGCCATAACCATGTTCGCGTATGAAAATACCACTTTATTTAAACATATTTTAGCAAGCATTAAATTTTTTTTAAAATTTAAATTTTGCTTTGTAAGTTTTACTTCTAGGATTAAGACGTATACCGATGTGAATAATAGTCGAAAAATAATAATAAAATTTTAGTATAAAATTTAAGTATAAAATCTACCCGTATTGGTACCATTACCTTGGAAAGCAATGAAAACGCTACTTTTTTAAACATATTTTAGAACGCATTTAATTTTTTTTAAAATATTAAAATTTACACTCGAAAGGTTTTCTTCTGGCATCAAGACTTATACCATTGTCAAAATAATCGAAAATAAAAATATTAATATCAGTATAAAATCATTACTTACTGGTGCCATAACCATAAACGCGTATGAAAATGCCACTTTATTTAAACATATTTTAGCATGCATTAAATTTTTTTTAAATATTAAAATTTTCCTTTGTAAGGTGTACTTCTAGGATTAAGACGTATACCGATGTGATTAATAGACGAAAAATAATAATAAAATTTTAGTATATAATTTAAGTATAAAAACTTCCCCTATTGGTACCATTACCACGAATAGCAATGAAAACGCTACTTTTTTTAAACATATTTTAGCACGCATTTAATTTTTTTTAAAATATTAAAATTTACACTCGAAAGGTTTTCTTCTGGCATCAAGACGTATACCATTGTCAAAAAAATCGAAAATAAAAATAATTAATTTCAGTATAAAATCATTACTTATTGGTCCCATAACCATGATCACTTATGAAAATGCCACTTTATTTTAACATATTCTAGCAAGCATTAAATTTTTTTTAAATATTAAAATTTTCCTTTGTAAGGTGTACTTCTAGGATTAAGACGTATACCGATGTGATTAATAGACGAAAAATAATAATAAAATTTTAGTATAAAATTTAAGTATAAAATCTACCCGTATTGGTACCATTACCTTGGAAAGCAATGAAAACGCTACTTTTTTAAACATATTTTAGAACGCATTTAATTTTTTTTAAAATATTAAAATTTACAATCGAAATGTTTTCTTCTGGCATCAAGACTCATACCATTGTCAAAATAATCGAAAATAAAAATATTAATATCAGTATAAAATCATTACTTACTGGTGCCATAACCATAAACGCGTATGAAAATGCCACTTTATTTAAACATATTTTAGCATGCATTAAATTTTTTTTAAATATTTAAATTTTGCTTTGTAAGGTTTACTTCTAGGATTAAGACGTATACCGATGTGAATAATAGTCGAAAAATATCAATAAAATTTTAGTATAAAATTTTAGTATAAAATCTACCCCTATTGGTACCATGACCACGGACAGCAATGAAAACGCTACTTTTTTTTAAACATATTTTAGCACGCATTTAAATTATTTAAAATATTAAAATTTACACTCGAAAGGTTTTCTTCTGGCATCAAGACGTATACCACTGTCAAAAAAATCGAAAATAAAAATAATTAATTTCAGTATAAAATCATTACTTATTGGTCCCATAAGCATGATCACGTATGAAAATGCCACTTTATTTAAACATATTCTTGCAAGCATTAAATTTTTTTTAAATATTAAAATTTTCCTTTGTAAGGTGTACTTTTAGATTTAAGTCGTATATCGATGTGAATAATAGTCGAAAAATAATAATAAAATTTTAGTATAAAATTTACCCCTATTGGTACCATTACCACTTACATCCAATGAAAACGCTACTTTTTTTAAACATATTTTAGCACGCATTTAATTTTTTTTAAAATATTAAAATTTACACTCGAAAGGTTTTCTTCTGGCATCAAGACGTATACCATTGTCAAAAAAATCGAAAATAAAAATAATGAATTTTAGTATAAAATCATTACTTATTGGTGCCATAACCATGTTCGCGTATGAAAATACCACTTTATTTAAACATATTTTAACAAGCATTAAATTTTTTTTAAATATTTAAATTTTGCTTTGTAAGTTTTACTTCTAGGATTAAGACGTATACCGATGTGAATAATAGTCGAAAAATAATAATAAAATTTTAGTATAAAATTTTAGTATAAAATCTACCCCTATTGGTACCATTACCACGGATAGCAATGAAAACGCTACTTTTTTTAAACATATTTTAGCGCGCATTTAATTCTTTTTAAAATATTAAAATTTACATTCGAAATGTTTTCTTCTGGCATCAAAACGTATACCATTGTCAAAATAATCGAAAATAAAAATGATGAATTTCAGTATAAAATCAATACTTATTGGTGCCATAACCATGAACGCGTATGAAAATGGCTTTTTATTTAAACATATTCTTGCAAGCATTAAATTTTTTTTAAATATTAAAATTTTCCTTTGTAAGGTGTACTTTTAGATTTAAGTCGTATATCGATGTGAATAATAGTCGAAAAATAATAATAAAATTTTAGTATAAAATTTACCCCTATTGGTACCATTACCACTTACATCCAATGAAAACGCTACTTTTTTTAAACATATTTTAGCACGCATTTAATTTTTTTTAAAATATTAAAATTTACACTCGAAAGGTTTTCTTCTGGCATCAAGACGTATACCATTGTCAAAAAAATCGAAAATAAAAATAATTAATTTCAGTATAAAATCATTACTTATTGGTCCCATAACCATGATCACGTATGAAAATGCCACTTTATTTTAACATATTCTAGCAAGCATTAAATTTTTTTTAAATATTAAAATTTTCCTTTGTAAGGTGTACTTCTAGGATTAAGACGTATACCGATGGGAATAATAGTCGAAAAATAATAATAAAATTTTAGTATAAAATTTAAGTATAAAATCTACCCGTATTGGTACCATTACCTTGGAAAGCAATGAAAACGCTACTTTTTTAAACATATTTTAGAACGCATTTAATTTTTTTAAAATATTAAAATTTACACTCGAAAGGTTTTCTTCTGGCATCAAGACCTTTACCATTGTCAAAATAATCGAAAATAAAAATATTAATATCAGTATAAAATCATTACTTACTGGTGCCATAACCATAAACGCGTAAGAAAATGCCACTTTATTTAAACATATTCTAGCAAGCATTAAATTTTTTTTAAATATTAAAATTTTCCTTTGTAAGGTGTAATTCTAGGATTAAGACATATACCGATGTGAATAATAGTCGAAAAATAATAATAAAATTTTAGTATAAAATTAAAGTATAAAATCTACCCGTATTGGTACCATTACATTGGACAGCAATGAAAACGCTACTTTTTTTAACATATTTTAGCGCGCATTTAATTCTTTTTAAAATATTAAAATTTACACTCGAAAGGTTTTCTCCTGGCATCAAGACGTATACCATTGCTTAAATAATCGAAAATAAAAATAATTAATTTCAGTATAAAATCATTACCCATTGGTGCCATAACCATGAACGCGTATGAAAATGCCACTTTATTTAAACATATTCTAGCAAGCATTAATTTTTTTTAAAATATTAAAATTTTCCTTTATAAGGTGTACTTTTAGAATTATGACGTATATCGATTTGGATAATAGTCGAAGAATAACAATAAAATTTTAGTATAAAATTTTAGTACAAAACCTACCCCTATTGGTACCATTACCACGGATAGCAATGAAAACGCTACTTTTTTTAAACATATTTTAGCAAGCATTTTTTTTTTTTTTAAAATATTAAAATTTACATTCGAAATGTTTTCTTCAGGCATCAAAACGTATACCATTGTCAAAATAATCGAAAATAAAAATAATTAATTTCAGTATAAAATCATTACTTATTGGTGCCATAACCATGAACGCGTATGAAAATGCCACTTTATTTAAACACATTCTTGCAAGCATTAAATTTTTTTTAAATATTAAAATTTTCCTTTGTAAGGTGTACTTTTAGATTTAAGACGTACATCGATGTGAATAATAGTCGAAAAATAATAATAAAATTTTAATATAAAATTTTAGTATAAAACTTACTCCTATTGGTACTATTACCACGGATAGCAATGAAAACGCTACTTTTTTTAAACATATTTTAGCACGCATTTAATTTTTTTTAAAAATATTAAAATTTACACTCGAAAGGTTTTCTTCTGGCATCAAGACTTATACCATTGTCAAAATAATCGAAAATAAAAATATTAATATCAGTATAAAATCATTACTTACTGGTGCCATAACCATAAACGCGTATGAAAATGCCACTTTATTTAAACATATTCTAGCAAGCATTAAATTTTTTTTAAATATTAAAATTTTCCTTTGTAAAGTGTAATTCTAGGATTAAGACATATACCGATGTGAATAATAGTCGAAAAATAATAATAAAATTTTAGTATAAAATTAAAGTATAAAATCTACCCGTATTGGTACCATTACATTGGACAGCAATGAAAACGCTACTTTTTTTAACATATTTTAGCGCGCATTTAATTCTTTTTAAAATATTAAAATTTACACTCGAAAGGTTTTCTCCTGGCATCAAGACGTATACCATTGCTTAAATAATCGAAAATAAAAATAATTAATTTCAGTATAAAATCATTACCCATTGGTGCCATAACCATGAACGCGTATGAAAATGCCACTTTATTTAAACATATTCTAGCAAGCATTAATTTTTTTTAAAATATTAAAATTTTCCTTTATAAGGTGTACTTTTAGAATTATGACGTATATCGATTTGGATAATAGTCGAAGAATAACAATAAAATTTTAGTATAAAATTTTAGTACAAAACCTACCCCTATTGGTACCATTACCACGGATAGCAATGAAAACGCTACTTTTTTTAAACATATTTTAGCAAGCATTTTTTTTTTTTTAAAATATTAAAATTTACAGTCGAAATGTTTTCTTCAGGCATCAAAACGTATACCATTGTCAAAATAATCGAAAATAAAAATAATTAATTTCAGTATAAAATCATTACTTATTGGTGCCATAACCATGAACGCGTATGAAAATGCCACTTTATTTAAACACATTCTTGCAAGCATTAAATTTTTTTTAAATATTAAAATTTTCCTTTGTAAGGTGTACTTTTAGATTTAAGACGTACATCGATGTGAATAATAGTCGAAAAATAATAATAAAATTTTAATATAAAATTTTAGTATAAAACTTACTCCTATTGGTACTATTACCACGGATAGCAATGAAAACGCTACTTTTTTTAAACATATTTTAGCACGCATTTAATTTTTTTTTAAAATATTAAAATTTACACTCGAAAGGTTTTCTTCTGGCATCAAGACTTATACCATTGTCAAAATAATCGAAAATAAAAATATTAATATCAGAATAAAATCATCACTTACTGGTGCCATAACCATAAACGCGTATGAAAATGCCACTTTATTTAAACATATTCTAGCAAGCATTAAATTTTTTTAAATATTAAAATTTTCCTTTGTAAGGTGTACTTTTAGGATTAAGACATATACCGATGTGAATAATAGTCGAAAAATAATAATAAAATTTTAGTATAAAATTAAAGTATAAAATCTACCCGTATTGGTACCATTACCTTGGACAGCAATGAAAACGCTACTTTTTTTAACATATTTTAGCGCGCATTTAATTCTTTTTAAAATATTAAAATTTACACTCGAAAGGTTTTCTCCTGGCATCAAGACGTATACCATTGCTTAAATAATCGAAAATAAAAATAATTAATTTCAGTATAAAATCATAACTTATTGGTGCCATAACCATGAACGCGTATGAAAATGCCACTTTATTTAAACATATTCTTGCAAGCATTAAATTTTTTTTAAATATTAAAATTTTCCTTTGTAAGGTGTACTTTTAAATTTAAGACGTACATCGATGTGAATAATAGTCGAAAAATAATAATAAAATTTTAGTATAAAATTTTAGTATAAAACTTACCCCTATTGGTACTATTACCACGGATAGCAATGAAAACGCTACTTTTTTTAAACATATTTTAGGGCGCATTTAATTTTTTTTAAAATATTAAAATTTACATTCGAAATGTTTTCTTCTGGCATCAAAACGTATACCATTGTCAAAAAAATCGAAAATAAAAATAATTAATTTCAGTCTAAAATCATTACTTATTGGTCCCATAACCATGATCACGTATGAAAATGCCACTTTATTTTAACATATTCTAGCATGCATGAAATTTTTTTGACAATGGTATACGTCTTGATGCCAGAAGAAAACCTTTCGAGTGTAAATTTTAATATTTTAAAAAAAATTAAATGCGTGCTAAAATATGTTTAAAAAAAGTAGCGTTTTCATTGGATGTAAGTGGTAATGGTACCAATAGGGGTAAATTTTATACTAAAATTTTATTATTATTTTTCGACTATTATTCACATCGATATACGACTTAAATCTAAAAGTACACCTTACAAATGAAAATTTTAATATTTAAAAAAAATTTAATGCTTGCAAGAATATGTTTAAATAAAAAGCCATTTTCATACGCGTTCATGGTTATGGCACCAATAAGTATTGATTTTATACTGAAATTCATCATTTTTATTTTCGATTATTTTGACAATGGTATACGTTTTGATGCCAGAAGAAAACATTTCGAATGTAAATTTTAATATTTTAAAAAGACATAAATGCGCGCTAAAATATGTTTAAAAAAAGTAGCGTTTTCATTGCTATCCGTGGTAATGGTACCAATAGGGGAAGTTTTTATACTTAAATTTTATACTAAAATTTTATTATTATTTTTCGACTATTATTCACATCGGTATACGTCTTAATCCTAGAAGTAAACCTTACAAAGGAAAATTTTAATTATTAAAAAAAATTTAATGCTTGCTAGAATATATTAAAATAAAGTGGCATTTTCATACGTGATCATGCTTATGGGACCAATAAGTAATGATTTTATACTGAAATTAATTATTTTTATTTTCGATTTTTTTGACAGTGGTATACGTCTTGATGCCAGAAGAAAACCTTTCGAGTGTAAATTTTAATATTTTAAATAATTTAAATGCGTGCTAAAATATGTTTAAAAAAAGTAGCGTTTTCATTGCTGTCCGTGGTCATGGTACCAATAGGGGTAGATTTTATACTAAAATTTTATACTAAAATTTTATTGATATTTTTCGACTATTATTCACATCGGTATACGTCTTAATCCTAGAAGTAAACCTTACAAAGCAAAATTTAAATATTTAAAAAAAATTTAATGCATGCATATGTTTAAATAAAGTGGCATTTTCATACGCGTTTATGGTTATGGCACCAGTAAGTAATGATTTTATACTGATATTAATATTTTTATTTTCGATTATTTTGACAATGGTATAAGTCTTGATGCCAGAAGAAAACCTTTCGAGTGTAAATTTTAATATTTTAAAAAAAATTAAATGCGTTCTAAAATATGTTTAAAAAAGTAGCGTTTTCATTGCTTTCCAAGGTAATGGTACCAATACGGGTAGATTTTATACCTTAATTTTATACTAAAATTTTATTATTATTTTTCGTCTATTATTCACATCGGTATACGTCTTAATCCTAGAAGTACACCTTACAAAGGAAAATTTTAATATTTAAAAAAAATTTAATGCTTGCTAGAATATGTTAAAATAAAGTGGCATTTTCATACGTGATCATGGTTATGGGACCAATAAGTAATGATTTTATACTGAAATTAATTATTTTTATTTTCGATTTTTTTGACAATGGTATACGTCTTGATGCCAGAAGAAAACCTTTCGAGTGTAAATTTTAATATTTTAAAAAAAATTAAATGCGTGCTAAAATATGTTTAAAAAAAGTAGCGTTTTCATTGGATGTAAGTGGTAATGGTACCAATAGGGGTAAATTTTATACTAAAATTTTATTATTATTTTTCGACTATTATTCACATCGATATACGACTTAAATCTAAAAGTACACCTTACAAAGGAAAATTTTAATATTTAAAAAAAATTTAATGCTTGCAAGAATATGTTTAAATAAAAAGCCATTTTCATACGCGTTCATGGTTATGGCACCAATAAGTATTGATTTTATACTGAAATTCATCATTTTTATTTTCGATTATTTTGACAATGGTATACGTTTTGATGCCAGAAGAAAACATTTCGAATGTAAATTTTAATATTTTAAAAAGACATAAATGCGCGCTAAAATATGTTTAAAAAAAGTAGCGTTTTCATTGCTATCCGTGGTAATGGTACCAATAGGGGAAGTTTTTATACTTAAATTTTATACTAAAATTTTATTATTATTTTTCGACTATTATTCACATCGGTATACGTCTTAATCCTAGAAGTAAACCTTACAAAGGAAAATTTTAATTATTAAAAAAAATTTAATGCTTGCTAGAATATATTAAAATAAAGTGGCATTTTCATACGTGATCATGCTTATGGGACCAAGAAGTAATGATTTTATACTGAAATTAATTATTTTTATTTTCGATTTTTTTGACAGTGGTATACGTCTTGATGCCAGAAGAAAACCTTTCGAGTGTAAATTTTAATATTTTAAATAATTTAAATGCGTGCTAAAATATGTTTAAAAAAAGTAGCGTTTTCATTGCTGTCCGTGGTCATGGTACCAATAGGGGTAGATTTTATACTAAAATTTTATACTAAAATTTTTTTGATATTTTTCGACTATTATTCACATCGGTATACGTCTTAATCCTAGAAGTAAACCTTACAAAGCAAAATTTAAATATTTAAAAAAAATTTAATGCATGCTAAAATATGTTTAAATAAAGTGGCATTTTCATACGCGTTTATGGTTATGGCACCAGTAAGTAATGATTTTATACTGATATTAATATTTTTATTTTCGATTATTTTGACAATGGTATAAGTCTTGATGCCAGAAGAAAACCTTTCGAGTGTAAATTTTAATATTTTAATAAAAATTAAATGCGTTCTAAAATATGTTTAAAAAAGTAGCGTTTTCATTGCTTTCCAAGGTAATGGTACCAATACGGGTAGATTTTATACTTAAATTTTATACTAAAATTTTATTATTATTTTTCGTCTATTATTCACATCGGTATACGTCTTAATCCTAGAAGTACACCTTACAAAGGAAAATTTTAATATTTAAAAAAAATTTAATGCTTGCTAGAATATGTTAAAATAAAGTGGCATTTTCATACGTGATCATGGTTATGGGACCAATAAGTAATGATTTTATACTGAAATTAATTATTTTTATTTTCGATTTTTTTGACAATGGTATACGTCTTGATGCCAGAAGAAAACCTTTCGAGTGTAAATTTTAATATTTTAAAAAAAATTAAATGCGTGCTAAAATATGTTTAAAAAAAGTAGCGTTTTCATTGGATGTAAGTGGTAATGGTACCAATAGGGGTAAATTTTATACTAAAATTTTATTATTATTTTTCGACTATTATTCACATCGATATACGACTTAAATCTAAAAGTACACCTTACAAAGGAAAATTTTAATATTTAAAAAAAATTTAATGCTTGCAAGAATATGTTTAAATAAAAAGCCATTTTCATACGCGTTCATGGTTATGGCACCAATAAGTATTGATTTTATACTGAAATTCATCATTTTTATTTTCGATTATTTTGACAATGGTATACGTTTTGATGCCAGAAGAAAACATTTCGAATGTAAATTTTAATATTTTAAAAAGAATTAAATGCGCGCTAAAATATGTTTAAAAAAAATAGCGTTTTCATTGCTATCCGTGGTAATGGTACCAATAGGGGAAGTATTTATACTTAAATTTTATACTAAAATTTTATTATTATTTTTCGACTATTATTCACATCGGTATACGTCTTAATCCTAGAAGTAAAACTTACAAAGCAAAATTTAAATATTTAAAAAAAATTTAATGCTTGCTAAAATATGTTTAAATAAAGTGGTATTTTCATACGCGAACATGGTTATGGCACCAATAAGTAATGATTTTATACTAAAATTCATTATTTTTATTTTCGATTATTTTGACAATGGTATACGTTTTGATGCCAGAAGAAAACATTTCGAATGTAAATTTTAAAATTTTAAAAAAAAATTAAATGCGTGCAAAAATATGTTTAAAAAAGTAGCGTTTTCATTGCTATCAGTGGTAATAGTACCAATAGGGGTAAGTTTTATACTAAAATTTTAAACTAAAATTTTATTATTATTTTTCGACTATTATTCACATCGATATACGTCTTAAATCTAAAAGTACACCTTACAAAGGAAAATTTTAATATTTTAAAAAAATTTAATGCTTGCAAGAACATGTTTAAATAAAGTGGAATTTTCATACGTGATCATTTATGGGACCAATAAGTAATGATTTTATACTGAAATTAATTATTTTTATTTTCGATTTTTTTGACAGTGGTATACGTCTTGATTCCAGAAGAAAACCTTTCGAGTGTAAATTTTAATATTTTAAAAAAAATTAAATGCGTGCTAAAATATGTTTAAAAAAAGTAGCGTGTTCATTGCTGTCCGTGGTAATGGTACCAATAGGGGTAAGTTTTATACTAAAATTTTATACTAAAATTTTATTATTATTTTTCGACTATTATTCACATCGATATACGACTTAAATCTAAAATTACACCTTACAAAGGAAAATTTTAATATTTATAAAAAATTTAATGCTTGCAAGAATATGTTTAAATAAAGTGGCATTTTCATACGCGTTCATGGTTATGGCACCAATAAGTATTGATTTTATACTGAAATTCATTATTTTTATTTTCGATTATTTTTACAATGGTATACGTTTTGATGCCAGAAGAAAACATTTCGAATGTAAATTTTAATATTTAAAAAAAAATTAAATGCGCATTAATCTATGTTTAAAAAAAGTAGCGTTTTCATTGCTATTCGTGGTAATGGTACCAATAGGGGAAGTTTTTATACTTAAATTTTATACTAAAATTTTATTATTATTTTTCGACTATTATTCACATCGGTATACGTCTTAATCCTAGAAGTAAACCTTACAAAGGAAAATTTTAATATTTAAAAAAAATTTAATGCATGCTAAAATATATTAAAATAAAGTGGCATTTTCACACGCGTTTATGGTTATGGCACCAGTAAGTAATGATTTTATACTGATATTAATATTTTTATTTTCGATTATTTTGACAGTGGTATACGTCTTGATGCCAGAAGAAAACCTTTCGAGTGTAAATTTTAATATTTTAAATAATTTAAATGCGTGCTAAAATATGTTTAAAAAAGTAGCGTTTTCATTGCTTTCCAAGGTAATGGTACCAATACGGGTAGATTTTATACTTAAATTTTATACTAAAATTTTATTATTATTTTTCGTCTATTATTCACATCGGTATACGTCTTAATCCTAGAAGTACACCTTACAAAGGAAAATTTTAATATTTAAAAAAAATTTAATGCTTGCTAGAATATGTTAAAATAAAGTGGCATTTTCATACGTGATCATGGTTATGGGACCAATAAGTAATGATTTTATACTGAAATTAATTATTTTTATTTTCGATTTTTTTGACAATGGTATACGTCTTGATGCCAGAAGAAAACCTTTCGAGTGTAAATTTTAATATTTTAAAAAAAATTAAATGCGTGCTAAAATATGTTTAAAAAAAGTAGCGTTTTCATTGGATGTAAGTGGTAATGGTACCAATAGGGGTAAATTTTATACTAAAATTTTATTATTATTTTTAGACTATTATTCACATCGATATACGACTTAAATCTAAAAGTACACCTTACAAAGGAAAATTTTAATATTTAAAAAAAATTTAATGCTTGCAAGAATATGTTTAAATAAAAAGCCATTTTCATACGCGTTCATGGTTATGGCACCAATAAGTATTGATTTTATACTGAAATTCATCATTTTTATTTTCGATTATTTTGACAATGGTATACGTTTTGATGCCAGAAGAAAACATTTCGAATGTAAATTTTATTATTTTAAAAAGAATTAAATGCGCGCTAAAATATGTTTAAAAAAAATAGCGTTTTCATTGCTATCCGTGGTAATGGTACCAATAGGGGAAGTATTTATACTTAAATTTTATACTAAAATTTTATTATTATTTTTCGACTATTATTCACATCGGTATACGTCTTAATCCTAGAAGTAAAACTTACAAAGCAAAATTTAAATATTTAAAAAAAAATTAATGCTTGCTAAAATATGTTTAAATAAAGTGGTATTTTCATACGCGAACATGGTTATGGCACCAATAAGTAATGATTTTATACTAAAATTCATTATTTTTATTTTCGATTATTTTGACAATGGTATACGTTTTGATGCCAGAAGAAAACATTTCGAATGTAAATTTTAAAATTTTAAAAAAAAATTAAATGCGTGCAAAAATATGTTTAAAAAAGTAGCGTTTTCATTGCTATCAGTGGTAATAGTACCAATAGGGGTAAGTTTTATACTAAAATTTTAAACTAAAATTTTATTATTATTTTTCGACTATTATTCACATCGATATACGTCTTAAATCTAAAAGTACACCTTACAAAGGAAAATTTTAATATTTTAAAAAAATTTAATGCTTGCAAGAACATGTTTAAATAAAGTGGAATTTTCATACGTGATCATTTATGGGACCAATAAGTAATGATTTTATACTGAAATTAATTATTTTTATTTTCGATTTTTTTGACAGTGGTATACGTCTTGATGCCAGAAGAAAACCTTTCGAGTGTAAATTTTAATATTTTAAAAAAAATTAAATGCGTGCTAAAATATGTTTAAAAAAAGTAGCGTGTTCATTGCTGTCCGTGGTAATGGTACCAATAGGGGTAAGTTTTATACTAAAATTTTATACTAAAATTTTATTATTATTTTTCGACTATTATTCACATCGATATACGACTTAAATCTAAAATTACACCTTACAAAGGAAAATTTTAATATTTATAAAAAATTTAATGCTTGCAAGAATATGTTTAAATAAAGTGGCATTTTCATACGCGTTCATGGTTATGGCACCAATAAGTATTGATTTTATACTGAAATTCATTATTTTTATTTTCGATTATTTTTACAATGGTATACGTTTTGATGCCAGAAGAAAACATTTCGAATGTAAATTTTAATATTTAAAAAAAAATTAAATGCGCATTAATCTATGTTTAAAAAAAGTAGCGTTTTCATTGCTATTCGTGGTAATGGTACCAATAGGGGAAGTTTTTATACTTAAATTTTATACTAAAATTTTATTATTATTTTTCGACTATTATTCACATCGGTATACGTCTTAATCCTAGAAGTAAACCTTACAAAGGAAAATTTTAATATTTAAAAAAAATTTAATGCATGCTAAAATATATTTAAATAAAGTGGCATTTTCATACGCGTTTATGGTTATGGCACCAGTAAGTAATGATTTTATACTGATATTAATATTTTTATTTTCGATTATTTTGACAGTGGTATACGTCTTGATGCCAGAAGAAAACCTTTCGAGTGTAAATTTTAATATTTTAAATAATTTAAATGCGTGCTAAAATATGTTTAAAAAAAGTAGCGTTTTCATTGCTGTCCGTGGTCATGGTACCAATAGGGGTAGATTTTATACTAAAATTTTATACTAAAATTTTATTGATATTTTTCGACTATTATTCACATCGGTATACGTCTTAATCCTAGAAGTAAACCTTACAAAGCAAAATTTAAATATTTAAAAAAAATTTAATGCATGCTAAAATATGTTTAAATAAAGTGGCATTTTCATACGCGTTTATGGTTATGGCACCAGTAAGTAATGATTTTATACTGATATTAATATTTTTATTTTCGATTATTTTGACAATGGTATAAGTCTTGATGCCAGAAGAAAACCTTTCGAGTGTAAATTTTAATATTTTAAAAAAAATTAAATGCGTTCTAAAATATGTTTAAAAAAGTAGCGTTTTCATTGCTTTCCAAGGTAATGGTACCAATACGGGTAGATTTTATACTTAAATTTTATACTAAAATTTTATTATTATTTTTCGTCTATTATTCACAAAGGTATACGTCTTAATCCTAGAAGTACACCTTACAAAGGAAAATTTTAATATTTAAAAAAAATTTAATGCTTGCTAGAATATGTTAAAATAAAGTGGCATTTTCATACGTGATCATGGTTATGGGACCAATAAGTAATGATTTTATACTGAAATTAATTATTTTTATTTTCGATTTTTTTGACAATGGTATACGTCTTGATGCCAGAAGAAAACCTTTCGAGTGTAAATTTTAATATTTTAAAAAAAATTAAATGCGTGCTAAAATATGTTTAAAAAAAGTAGCGTTTTCATTGGATGTAAGTGGTAATGGTACCAAAAGGGGTAAATTTTATCCTAAAATTTTATTATTATTTTTCGACTATTATTCACATCGATATAGGACTTAAATCTAAAAGTACACCTTACAAAGCAAAATTTAAATATTTAAAAAAAATTTAATGCTTGCTAAAATATGTTTAAATAAAGTGGTATTTTCATACGCGAACATGGTTATGGCACCAATAAGTAATGATTTTATACTAAAATTCATTATTTTTATTTTCGATTATTTTGACAATGGTATACGTTTTGATGCCAGAAGAAAACATTTCGAATGTAAATTTTAAAATTTTAAAAAAAAATTAAATGCGTGCAAAAATATGTTTAAAAAAGTAGCGTTTTCATTGCTATCAGTGGTAATAGTACCAATAGGGGTAAGTTTTATACTAAAATTTTATACTAAAATTTTATTATTATTTTTCGACTATTATTCACATCGATATACGTCTTAAATCTAAAAGTACACCTTACAAAGGAAAATTTTAATATTTTAAAAAAATTTAATGCTTGCAAGAACATGTTTAAATAAAGTGGAATTTTCATACGTGATCATTTATGGGACCAATAAGTAATGATTTTATACTGAAATTAATTATTTTTATTTTCGATTTTTTTGACAGTGGTATACGTCTTGATGCCAGAAGAAAACCTTTCGAGTGTAAATTTTAATATTTTAAAAAAAATTAAATGCGTGCTAAAATATGTTTAAAAAAAGTAGCGTGTTCATTGCTGTCCGTGGTAATGGTACCAATAGGGGTAAGTTTTATACTAAAATTTTATACTAAAATTTTATTATTATTTTTCGACTATTATTCACATCGATATACGACTTAAATCTAAAATTACACCTTACAAAGGAAAATTTTAATATTTATAAAAAATTTAATGCTTGCAAGAATATGTTTAAATAAAGTGGCATTTTCATACGCGTTCATGGTTATGGCACCAATAAGTATTGATTTTATACTGAAATTCATTATTTTTATTTTCGATTATTTTTACAATGGTATACGTTTTGATGCCAGAAGAAAACATTTCGAATGTAAATTTTAATATTTAAAAAAAAATTAAATGCGCATTAATCTATGTTTAAAAAAAGTAGCGTTTTCATTGCTATTCGTGGTAATGGTACCAATAGGGGAAGTTTTTATACTTAAATTTTATACTAAAATTTTATTATTATTTTTCGACTATTATTCACATCGGTATACGTCTTAATCCTAGAAGTAAACCTTACAAAGGAAAATTTTAATATTTAAAAAAAATTTAATGCATGCTAAAATATATTTAAATAAAGTGGCATTTTCATACGCGTTTATGGTTATGGCACAAGTAAGTAATGATTTTATACTGATATTAATATTTTTATTTTCGATTATTTTGACAGTGGTATACGTCTTGATGCCAGAAGAAAACCTTTCGAGTGTAAATTTTAATATTTTAAATAATTTAAATGCGTGCTAAAATATGTTTAAAAAAAGTAGCGTTTTCATTGCTGTCCGTGGTCATGGTACCAATAGGGGTAGATTTTATACTAAAATTTTATACTAAAATTTTATTGATATTTTTCGACTATTATTCACATCGGTATACGTCTTAATCCTAGAAGTAAACCTTACAAAGCAAAATTTAAATATTTAAAAAAAATTTAATGCATGCTAAAATATGTTTAAATAAAGTGGCATTTTCATACGCGTTTATGGTTATGGCACCAGTAAGTAATGATTTTATACTGATATTAATATTTTTATTTTCGATTATTTTGACAATGGTATAAGTCTTGATGCCAGAAGAAAACCTTTCGAGTGTAAATTTTAATATTTTAAAAAAAATTAAATGCGTTCTAAAATATGTTTAAAAAAGTAGCGTTTTCATTGCTTTCCAAGGTAATGGTACCAATACGGGTAGATTTTATACTTAAATTTTATACTAAAATTTTATTATTATTTTTCGTCTATTATTCACAAAGGTATACGTCTTAATCCTAGAAGTACACCTTACAAAGGAAAATTTTAATATTTAAAAAAAATTTAATGCTTGCTAGAATATGTTAAAATAAAGTGGCATTTTCATACGTGATCATGGTTATGGGACCAATAAGTAATGATTTTATACTGAAATTAATTATTTTTATTTTCGATTTTTTTGACAATGGTATACGTCTTGATGCCAGAAGAAAACCTTTCGAGTGTAAATTTTAATATTTTAAAAAAAATTAAATGCGTGCTAAAATATGTTTAAAAAAAGTAGCGTTTTCATTGGATGTAAGTGGTAATGGTACCAATAGGGGTAAATTTTATACTAAAATTTTATTATTATTTTTCGACTATTATTCACATCGATATAGGACTTAAATCTAAAAGTACACCTTACAAAGGAAAATTTTAATATTTAAAAAAAATTTAATGCTTGCAAGAATATGTTTAAATAAAAAGCCATTTTCATACGCGTTCATGGTTATGGCACCAATAAGTATTGATTTTATACTGAAATTCATCATTTTTATTTTCGATTATTTTGACAATGGTATACGTTTTGATGCCAGAAGAAAACATTTCGAATGTAAATTTTAATATTTTAAAAAGAATTAAATGCGCGCTAAAATATGTTTAAAAAAAATAGCGTTTTCATTGCTATCCGTGGTAATGGTACCAATAGGGGAAGTTTTTATACTTAAATTTTATACTAAAATTTTATTATTATTTTTCGACTATTATTCACATCGGTATACGTCTTAATCCTAGAAGTAAAACTTACAAAGCAAAATTTAAATATTTAAAAAAAATTTAATGCTTGCTAAAATATGTATAAATAAAGTGGTATTTTCATACGCGAACATGGTTATGGCACCAATAAGTAATGATTTTATACTAAAATTCATTATTTTTATTTTCGATTATTTTGACAATGGTATACGTTTTGATGCCAGAAGAAAACATTTCGAATGTAAATTTTAAAATTTTAAAAAAAAATTAAATGCGTGCAAAAATATGTTTAAAAAAGTAGCGTTTTCATTGCTATCAGTGGTAATAGTACCAATAGGGGTAAGTTTTATACTAAAATTTTATACTAAAATTTTATTATTATTTTTCGACTATTATTCACATCGATATACGTCTTAAATCTAAAAGTACACCTTACAAAGGAAAATTTTAATATTTTAAAAAAATTTAATGCTTGCAAGAACATGTTTAAATAAAGTGGAATTTTCATACGTGATCATTTATGGGACCAATAAGTAATGATTTTATACTGAAATTCATTATTTTTATTTTCGATTTTTTTGACAGTGGTATACGTTTTGATGCCAGAAGAAAACATTTCGAATGTAAATTTTAATATTTAAAAAAAAATTAAATGCGCATTAATCTATGTTTAAAAAAAGTAGCGTTTTCAATGCTATTCGTGGTAATGGTACCAATAGGGGAAGATTTTATACTTAAATTTTATACTAAAATTTTATTATTATTTTTCGACTATTATTCACATCGGTATACGTCTTAATCCTAGAAGTAAACCTTACAAAGGAAAATTTTAATATTTAAAAAAAATTTAATGCATGCTAAAATATATTTAAATAAAGTGGCATTTTCATACGCGTTTATGGTTATGGCACCAGTAAGTAATGATTTTATACTGATATTAATATTTTTATTTTCGATTATTTTGACAATAG
Organism: Zhengitettix transpicula; assembly: GCA_037074705.1. Taxonomy (NCBI): domain Eukaryota; kingdom Metazoa; phylum Arthropoda; class Insecta; order Orthoptera; family Tetrigidae; genus Zhengitettix; species Zhengitettix transpicula. Next base: position 168,820 of record JAYJMR010000025.1, read on the forward strand.
TATAAGTCTTGATGCCAGAAGAAAACCTTTCGAGTGTAAATTTTAATATTTTAAAAAAAATTAAATGCGTTCTAAAATATGTTTAAAAAAGTAGCGTTTTCATTGCTTTCCAAGGTAATGGTACCAATACGGGTAGATTTTATACTTAAATTTTATACTAAAATTTTATTATTATTTTTCGACTATTATTCACATCGGTATACGTCTTAATCCTAGAAGTAAAACTTACAAAGCAAAATTTAAATTTTAAAAAAAATTTAATGCTTGCTAAAATATGTTTAAATAAAGTGGTATTTTCATACGCGAACATGGTTATGGCACCAATAAGTAATGATTTTATACTAAAATTCATTATTTTTATTTTCGATTATTTTGACAATGGTATACGTTTTGATGCCAGAAGAAAACATTTCGAATGTAAATTTAAAAATTTTAAAAAAAAATTAATTGCGTGCAAAAATATGTTTAAAAAAGTAGCGTTTTCATTGCTATCAGTGGTAATAGTACCAATAGGGGTAAGTTTTATACTAAAATTTTATACTAAAATTTTATTATTATTTTTCGACTATTATTCACATCGATATACGTCTTAAATCTAAAAGTACACCTTACAAAGGAAAATTTTAATATTTTAAAAAAATTTAATGCTTGCAAGAATATGTTTAAATAAAGTGGCATTTTCATACGTGATCATGGTTATGGGACCAATAAGTAATGATTTTATACTGAAATTAATTATTTTTATTTTCGATTTTTTTGACAGTGGTATACGTCTTGATGCCAGAAGAAAACCTTTCGAGTGTAAATTTTAATATTTTAAAAAAAATTAAATGCGTGCTAAAATATGTTTAAAAAAAGTAGCGTGTTCATTGCTGTCCGTGGTAATGGTACCAATAGGGGTAAGTTTTATACTAAAATTTTATACTAAAATTTTATTATTATTTTTCGACTATTATTCACATCGATATACGACTTAAATCTAAAAGTACACCTTACAAAGGAAAATTTTAATATTTATAAAAAATTTAATGCTTGCAAGAATATGTTTAAATAAAGTGGCTTTTTCATACGCGTTCATGGTTATGGCACCAATAAGTATTGATTTTATACATAATTCATTATTTTTATTTTCGATTATTTTTACAATGGTATACGTTTTGATGCCAGAAGAAAACATTTGGAATGTAAATTTTAATATTTTAAAAAAAATTAAATGCGCGCTAATCAATGTTTAAAAAAAGTAGCGTTTTCATTGCTATTCGTGGTAATGGTACCAATAGGGGAAGTTTTTATACTTAAATTTTATACTAAAATTTTATTATTATTTTTCGACTATTATTCACATCGGTATACGTCTTAATCCTAGAAGTAAACCTTACAAAGGAAAATTTTAATATTTTAAAAAAATTTAATGCTTGCTAGAATATGTTTAAATAAAGTGGTATTTTCATACGCGAACATGGTTATGGCACCAATAAGTAATGATTTTATACTAAAATTCATTATTTTTATTTTCGATTATTTTGACAATGGTATACGTTTTGATGCCAGAAGAAAACATTTCGAATGTAAATTTTAAAATTTTAAAAAAAAATTAAATGCGTGCAAAAATATTTTTAAAAAAGTAGCGTTTTCATTGCTATCAGTGGTAATAGTACCAATAGGGGTAAGTTTTATACTAAAATTTTATACTAAAATTTTATTATTATTTTTCGACTATTATTCACATCGATATACGTCTTAAATCTAAAAGTACACCTTACAAAGGAAAATTTTAATATTTTAAAAAAATTTAATGCTTGCAAGAATATGTTTAAATAAAGTGGCATTTTCATACCTGATCATGGTTATGGGACCAATAAGTAATGATTTTATACTGAAATTAATTATTTTTATTTTCGATTTTTTTGACAGTGGTATACGTCTTGATGCCAGAAGAAAACCTTTCGAGTGTAAATTTTAATATTTTAAAAAAAATTAAATGCGTGCTAAAATATGTTTAAAAAAAGTAGCGTTTTCATTGCTGTCCGTGGTCATGGTACCAATAGGGGTAGATTTTATACTAAAATTTTATACTAAAATTTTATTATTATTTTTCGACTATTATTCACATCGATATACGTTTTAAATCTAAAAGTACACCTTACAAAAGGAAATTTTAATATTTAAAAAAAATTTAATGCTTGCAAGAATATGTTTAAATAAAGTTGCATTTTCATACGCGTTCATGATTCTGGCACCAATAAGTAATGATTTTATACTGAAATTCATTATTTTTATTTTCGATTATTTTGACAATGGTTTACGTTTTGATGCCTGAAGAAAACATTTCGAATGTAAATTTTAATATTTTAAAAAAAAATTTAATGCGTGCCAAAAATATATTTAAAAAAAGTAGCGTTTTCATTGCTATCCGTGGTAATGGTACCAATAGGGGTAGGTTTTGTACTAAAATTTTATACTAAAATTTTATTGTTATACTTCGACTATTATCCAAATCGATATACGTCATAATTTTAAAAGTACACCTTATAAAGGAAAATTTTAATATTTATAAAAAATTAATGCTTGCTAGAATATGTTTAAATAAAGTGGCATTTTCATACGCGTTCATGGTTATGGCACCAATGGGTAATGATTTGATACTGAAATTAATTATTTTTATTTTCAATTATTTAAGCAATGGTATACGTCTTGATGCCAGGAGAAAACCTTTCGAGTGTAAATTTTAATATTTTAAAAAGAATTAAATGCGCTCTAAAATATGTTAAAAAAAGTAGCGTTTTCATTGCTGTCCAAGGTAATAGTACCAATAGGGGTAAGTTTTATACTAAAATTTTATACTAAAATTTTATTATCATTTTTCGACTATTATTCACATCGATATACGTCTTAAATCTAAAAGTACACCTTACAAAAGGAAATTTTAATATTTAAAAAAAATTTAATGCTTGCAAGAATATGTTTAAATAAAGTTGCATTTTCATACGCGTTCATGATTATGGCACCAATAAGTAATGATTTTATACTGAAATTCATTATTTTTATTTTCGATTATTTTGACAATGGTATACGTTTTGATGCCTGAAGAAATATTTCGAATGTAAATTTTAATATTTTAAAAAAAAATTTAATGCGTGCCAAAAATATATTTAAAAAAAGTAGCGTTTTCATTGCTATCCGTGGTAATGGTACCAATAGGGGTAGGTTTTGTACTAAAATTTTATACTAAAATTTTATTGATATACTTCGACTATTATCCAAATCGATATACGTCATAATTCTAAAAGTACACCTTATAAAGGAAAATTTTAATATTTATAAAAAATTAATGCTTGCTAGAATATGTTTAAATAAAGTGGCATTTTCATACGCGTTCATGGTTATGGCACCAATGGGTAATGATTTTATACTGAAATTAATTATTTTTATTTTCAATTATTTAAGCAATGGTATACGTCTTGATGCCAGGAGAAAACCTTTCGAGTGTAAATTTTAATATTTTAAAAAGATGTAAATGCGCTCTAAAATATGTTAAAAAAAAGTAGCGTTTTCATTGCTGTCCAAGGTAATGGTACCAATACGGGTAGATTTTATACTTAAATTTTATACTAAAATTTTATTTTTATTTTTCGACTATTATTCACATCGGTATACGTCTTAATCCTAGAAGTAAACCTTACAAAGGAAAATTTTAATATTTAAAAAAAATTTAATGCTTGCTAGAATATGTTAAAATAAAGTTGCATTTTCATACGTGATCATGGTTATGGGACCAATAAGTAATGATTTTATACTGAAATTAATTATTTTTATTTTCGATTTTTTTGACAGTGGTATACGTCTTGATGCCAGAAGAAAACCTTTCGAGTGTAAATTTTAATATTTTAAAAAAAATAAATGCGTGCTAAAATATGTTTAAAAAAAGTAGCGTTTTCATTGCTGTCCGTGGTAATGGGGGTAAGTTTTATACTAAAATTTTATACTAAAATTTTATTATTATTTTTCGACTATTATTCACATCGATATACGACTTAAATCTAAAAGTACACCTTAAGAGAGATTTTCATACGCGTTCATGGTTATGGCACCAATAAGTATTGATTTTATACTGAAATTCATTATTTTTATTTTCGATTATTTTTACAATGGTATACGTTTTGATGCCAGAAGAAAACATTTCGAATGTAAATTTTAATATTTTAAAAAAAATTAAATGCGCGCTAAAATATGTTTAAAAAAAGTAGCGTTTTCATTGCTATCCGTGGTAATGGTACCAATAGGGGAAGTTTTTATACTTAAATTTTATACTAAAATTTTATTATTATTTTTAGACTATTATTCACATCGGTATACGTCTTAAATCTAAATGTACACCTTACAAAGGAAAATATTATTTTTTAAAAAAAATTTAACGCTTGCAAGAATATGTTTAAATAAAGTGGCATTTTCATACGCGTTCATGGTTATGGCACCAATAAGTAATGATTTTATACTGAAATTCATTATTTTTATTTTCTATTATTTTGACAATGGTATACGTTTTGATGCCAGAAGAAAACATTTCGAATGTAAATTTTAATATTTTAAAAAAAAATTAAATTCGTGCTAAAATATGTTTAAAAAAAGTAGCGTTTTCATTGCTATCCGTGGTAATGGTACCAATAGGGGTAGGTTTTGTACTAAAATTTTATACTAAATTTTTTTTGTTATTCTTCTACTATTATTCAAATTGATATACGTCTTAATTCTAAAAGTACACCTTATAAAGGAAAATTTTAATATTTTAAAAAAAATTAATGCTTGCTAGAATATGTTTAAATAAAGTGGCATTTTCATACGCGTTCATGGTTATGGCACCAATGGGTAATGATTTTATACTGAAATTAATTACTTTTATTTTCGATTTTTTAAGCAATGGTATACGTCTTGATCCCAGGAGTAAACCTTTCGAGTGAAAACTTTAATATTTTAAAAAAAATTAAATGCGTGCTAAAATATGTTTAAAAAAAGTAGTGTTTTCATTGCTGTCCGTGGTCATGGTACCAATAGGGGTAGATTTTATACTAAAATTTTATACTCAAATTTTATTATTATTTTTCGACCATTATTCACATCGATATACGTCTTAAATCTAAAAGTACACCTTACAAAGGAAAATTTTAATATTTTAAAAAAATTTAAAGCTTGCAAGAATATGTTCAAATAAAGTGTCATTTTCATACGCGTTCATGGTTATGGCAACAATAAGTAATGATTTTATACTGAAATTCATTATTTTTATTTTCGATTATTTTGACAATGGTATACGTTTTGATGCATGAAGAAAACATTTCGAATGTAAATTTTAATATTTTAAAAAAAAATTAAATGCGTGCTAAAATTTGGTAAAAAAAGTAGCGTTTTCATTGCTATCCGTGGTAATGGTACCAATAGGGGTAGGTTTTGTACTAAAATTTTATACTAAAATTTTATTGTTATTCTTCGACTATTATCCAAATCGATATACGTCATAATTCTAAAAGTACACCTTATAAAGGAAAATTTTAATATTTTAAAAAAAATAATGTTTGCTAGAATATGTTTAAATAAAGTGGCATTTTCATACGCGTTCATGGTTATGGCACCAATGGGTAATGATTTTATACTGAAATTAATTATTTTTATTTTCGATTATTTAAGCAATGGTATACGTCTTGATGCCAGGAGAAAACCTTTCGAGTGTAAATTTTAATATTTTAAAAAGAATTAAATGCGCGCTAAAATATGTTAAAAAAAAGTAGCGTTTTCATTGCTGTCCAAGGTAATGGTACCAATACGGGTACATTTTATACTTAAATTTTATACTAAAATTTTATTATTATTTTTCGACTATTATTCACATCGGTATATGTCTTAATCCTAGAAGTACACTTTACAAATGAAAATTTTAATATTTAAAAAAAATTTAATGCTTACTAGAATATGTTTAAATAAAGTGGCATTTTCATACGCGTTTATGGTTATGGCACCAGTAAGTAATGATTTTATACTGTAATTAATATTTTTATTTTCGATTATTTTGACAATGGTATAAGTCTTGATGCCAGAAGAAAACCATTCGAGTGTAAATTTAAATATTTTAAAAAATATTAAATGCGTTCTAAAATATGATTAAAAAAGTAGCGTTTTCATTGCTTTCCAAGGTAATGGTACCAATACGGGTAGATTTTATACTTAAATTTTATACTAAAATTTTATTATTATTTTTCGACTATTATTCACATCGGTATACGTCTTAATCCTAGAAGTACACCTTACAAAGGAAAATTTTAATATTTAAAAAAAATTTAATGCTTGCTCGAATATGTTAAAATAAAGTGGCATTTTCATACGTGATCATGGTTATGGGACCAATAAGTAATGATTTTATACTGAAATTAATTATTTTTATTTTCGATTTTTTTGACAATGGTATACGTTTTGATGCCAGAAGAAAACCTTTCGAGTGTAAATTTTAATATTTTAAAAAAAATTAAATGCGTGCTAAAATATGTTTAAAAAAAGTAGCGTTTTCATTGCTTTCCAAGGTAATGGTACCAATAGGGGTAAGTTTTATACTAAAATTTTATACTAAAATGTTATTATTATTTTTCGACTATTATTCACATCGATATACGTCTTAAATCTAAATGTACACCTTACAAAGGAAAATATTAATATTTAAAAAAATTTAACGCTTGCAAGAATATGTTTAAATAAAGTGGCATTTTCATACGCGTTCATGGTTATGGCACTAATAAGTAATGATTTTATACTGAAATTCATTATTTTTATTTTCGATTATTTTGACAATGGTATACGTTTTGATGCCAGAAGAAAACATTTCGAATGTAAATTTTAATATTTTAAAAAAAATTAAATGCGTGCTAAAATATGTTTAAAAAAAGTAGCGTTTTCATTGCTATCCGTGGTAATGGTACCAATAGGGGTATGTTTTGTATTAAAATTTTATACTAAAATTTTATTGTTATTCTTCGACTATTATTCAAATTGATATACGTCTTAATTCTAAAAGTACACCTTACAAAGGAAAATTTTAATATTTAAAAAAAATTTAATGCTTGCAAGAATATGTTTAAATAAAGTGGCATTTTCATACGCGTTCATGGTTATGGCACCAATGGGTAATGATTTTATACTGAAATTAATTATTTTTATTTTCGATTATTTAAGCAATGGTATACGTCTTGATGCCAGGAGAAAACCTTTCGAGTGTAAATTTTAATATTTTAAAAAGAATTAAATGCGCGCTAAAATATGTTAAAAAAAAGTAGCGTTTTCATTGCTGTCCAAGGTAATGGTAACAATACGGGTACATTTTATACTTAAATTTTATACTAAAATTTTATTATTATTTTTCGACTATTATTCACATCGGTATATGTCTTAATCCTAGAAGTACACTTTACAAAGGAAAATTTTAATATTTAAAAAAAATTTAATGCTTACTAGAATATGTTTAAATAAAGTGGCATTTTCATACGCGTTTATGGTTATGGCACCAGTAAGTAATGATTTTATACTGATATTAATATTTTTATTTTCGAGTATTTTGACAATGGTATAAGTCTTGATGCCAGAAGAAAACATTTCGAATGTAAATTTTAATATTTTAAAAAAAAATTAAATGCGTGCTAAAATATGTTTAAAAAAAGTGGCGTTTTCATTGATATCCGTGGTAATGGTACCAATAGGGGTAGGTTTCGTACTAAAATTTTATACTAAAATTTTTTTGTTATTCTTCGACTATTATTCAAATTGATATACGTCTTAATTCTAAAAGTACACCTTATAAAGGAAAATTTTAATATTTTAAAAAAATTAATGCTTGCTAGAATATGTTTAAATAAAGTGGCATTTTCATACTCGTTCATGGTTATTGCACCAATGGGTAATGATTTTATACTGAAATTAATTACTTTTATTTTCGATTATTTAAGCAATGGTATACGTCTTGATGCCAGGAGAAAACCTTTCGAGTGTAAATTTTAATATTTTAAAAAGAATTAAATGCGCGCTAAAATATGTTAAAAAAAAGTAGCGTTTTCATTGCTGTCCAAGGTAATGGTACCAATACGGGTACATTTTATACTTAAATTTTATACTAAAATTTTATTATTATTTTTCGACTATTATTCACATCGGTATATGTCTTAATCCTAGAAGTACACCTTACAAAGGAAAATTTTAATATTTAAAAAAAATTTAATGCTTGCAAGAATATGTTTAAATAAAGTGGCATTTTCATACGCGTTCATGGTTATGGCACCAATAAGTATTGATTTTATACTGAAATTCATTATTTTTATTTTCGATTATTTTGACAATGGTATACGTTTTGATGCCAGAAGAAAACATTTCGATTGTAAATTTTAATATTTTAAAAAAAATTAAATGCGCGCTAAAATATGTTTAAAAAAAGTAGCGTTTTCATTGCTATCCGTGGTAACGGTACCAATAGGCGAAGTTTTTAAACTTAAATTTTATACTAAAATTTTATTATATTTTTTCGACTATTATTCACATCGGTATACGTCTTAATCCTAGGAGTAAACCTTACAAAGGAAAATTTTAATATTTAAAAAAAATTTAATGCTTGCTAGAATATGTTAAAATAAAGTGGCATTTTCATACGTGATCATGGTTATGGGACCAATAAGTAATGATTTTATACTGAAATTAATTATTTTTATTTTCGATTTTTTTGACAGTGGTATACGTCTTGATGCCAGAAGAAAACCATTCGAGTGTAAATTTAAATATTTAAAAAAATATTAAATGCGTTCTAAAATATGTTTAAAAAAAGTAGCGTTTTCATTGCTGTAGGTGGTAATGGTACCAATAGGGGTAAGTTTTATACTAAAATTTTATACTAAAATTTTATTATTATTTTTCCACTATTATTCACATTGATATACGTCTTAAATCTAAATGTACACCTTACAAAGGAAAATATTAATATTTAAAAAAAATTTAACGCTTGCAAGAATATGTTTAAATAAAGTGGCATTTACATACGCGTTAATGGTTATGGCACCAATAAGTAATGATTTTATAATGAAATTCATTATTTTTATTTTCGATTTTTTTGACAATGGTATACGTCTTGATGCCAGAAGAAAACCTTTCGAGTGAAAATTTTAATATTTTAAAAAAAATTAAATGCGCGCTAAAATATGTTTAAAAAAAGTAGCGTTTTCATTGCTATCCGTGGTAATGGTACCAATAGGGGAAGTTTTTATACTTAAATTTTATACTAAAATTTTATTATTATTTTTCGACTATTATTAACATCGGTATACGTCTTAATCCTAGAAGTAAACCTTACAAAGGAAAATTTTAATATTTAAAAAAAATTTAATGCTTGATAGAATATGTTAAAATAAAGTGGCATTTTCATACGTGATCATGGTTATGGGACCAATAAGTAATGATTTTATACTGAAATTAATTATTTTTATTTTCGATTTTTTTGACAGTGGTATACGTCTTGATGCCAGAAGAAAACCTTTCGAGTGTAAATTTTAATATTTAAAAAAAAATTAAATGCGTGCTAAAATATGTTTAAAAAAAGTAGCGTTTTCATTGCTGTCCGTGGTAATGGGGGTAAGTTTTATACTAAAATTTTATACTAAAATTTTATTATTATTTTTCGACTATTATTCACATCGATATACGACTTAAATCTAAAAGTACACCTTACAAAGGAAAATTTTAATATTTAAAAAAAATTTAATGCTTGCAAGAATATGTTTAAATAAAGTGGCATTTTCATACGCGTTCATGGTTATGGCACCAATAAGTAATGATTTTATACTGAAATTCATTATTTTTATTTTCGATTATTTTGACAATGGTATACGTTTTGATGCCAGAAGAAAACATTTCGAATGTAAATTTTAATATTTTAAAAAAAATTAAATGCGCGCTAAAATATGTTTAAAAAAAGTAGCGTTTTCATTGCTATCCGTGGTAATGGTATCAATAGGGGAAATTTTTATACTTAAATTTTATACTAAAATTTTATTATTATTTTTCGACTATTATTCACATCGATATACGTCTTAAATCTAAATGTACACCTTACAAAGGAAAATATTAATATTTAAAAAAAATTTAACGCTTGAAAGAATATGTTTAAATAAAGTGGCTTTTTCATACGCGTTCATGGTTATGGCACCAATAAGTAATGATTTTATACTGAAATTCATTATTTTTATTTTCGATTATTTTGACAATGGTATACGTTTTGATGCCAGAAGAAAACATTTCGAATGTAAATTTTAATATTTTAAAAAAAAATTAAATGCGTGCTAAAATATGTTTAAAAAAAGTAGCGTTTTCATTGCTATCAGTGGTAATAGTACCAATAGGGGTAAGTTTTATACTAAAATTTTATACTAAAATTTTATTATCATTTTTCGACTATTATTCACATCGATATACGTCTTAAATCTAAAAGTACACCTTACAAAAGGAAATTTTAATATTTAAAAAAAATTTAATGCTTGCAAGAATATGTTTAAATAAAGTTGCATTTTCATACGCGTTCATGATTATGGCACCAATAAGTAATGATTTTATACTGAAATTCATTATTTTTATTTTCGATTATTTTGACAATGGAATACGTTTTGATGCCTGAAGAAAACATTTCGAATGTAAATTTTAATATTTTAAAAAAAAATTTAATGCGTGCCAAAAATATATTTAAAAAAAGTAGCGTTTTCATTGCTATCCGTGGTAATGGTACCAATAGGGGTAGGTTTTGTACTAAAATTTTATACTAAAATTTTATTGTTATACTTCGACTATTATCCAAATCGATATACGTCATAATTCTAAAAGTACACCTTATAAAGGAAAATTTTAATATTTATAAAAAATTAATGCTTGCTAGAATATGTTTAAATAAAGTGGCATTTTCATACGCGTTCATGGTTATGGCACCAATGGGTAATGATTTTATACTGAAATTAATTATTTTTATTTTCAATTATTTAAGCAATGGTATACGTCTTGATGCCAGGAGAAAACCTTTCGAGTGTAAATTTTAATATTTTAAAAAGAAATAAATGCGCTCTAAAATATGTTAAAAAAAAGTAGCGTTTTCATTGCTATCCGTGGTAATGGTACCAATAGGGGTAGATTTTATACTTAAATTTTATACTAAAATTTTATTATTATTTTTCGACTATTATTCACATCGGTATATGACTTAATCCTAGAAGTACACCTTACAAAGGAAAATTTTAATATTTAAAAAAAATTTAATGCTTGCTAGAATATGTTTAAATAAAGTGACTTTTTCATACGCGTTTATGGTTATGGCACCAGTAAGTAATGATTTTATACTGATATTAATATTTTTATTTTCGATTATTTTGACAATTGTATAAGTCTTGATGCCAGAAGAAAACCTTTCGAGTGTAAATTTTAATATTTTAAAAAGAATTAAATGCGCTCTAAAATATGTTAAAAAAAAGTAGCGTTTTCATTGCTGTCCAAGGTAATAGTACAAATAGGGGTAAGTTTTATACCAAAATTTTATACTAAAATTTTATTATCATTTTTCGACTATTATTCACATCGATATACGTCTTAAATCTAAAAGTACACCTTACAAAAGGAAATTTTAATATTTAAAAAAAATTTAATGCTTGCAAGAATATGTTTAAATAAAGTTGCATTTTCATACGCGTTCATGATTATGGCACCAATAAGTAATGATTTTATACTGAAATTCATTATTTTTATTTTCGATTATTTTGACAATGGTATACGTTTTGATGCCTGAAGAAAACATTTCGAATGTAAATTTTAATATTTTAAAAAAAAATTTAATGCGTGCCAAAAATATATTTAAAAAAAGTAGCGTTTTCATTGCTGTCCAACGTAATGGTACCAATACGGGTAGATTTTATACTTAAATTTTATACTAAAATTTTATTATTATTTTTCGACTATTATTCACATCGGTATATGTCTTAATCCTAGAAGTACACCTTACAAAGGAAAATTTTAATATTTAAAAAAAATTTAATGCTTGCTAGAATATGTTAAAATAAAGGGGCATTTTCATACGTGATCATGGTTATGGGACCAATAAGTAATGATTTTATACTGAAATTAATTATTTTTATTTTCGATTTTTTTGACAATGGTATACGTCTTGATGCCAGAAGAAAACCTTTCGAGTGAAAATTTTAATATTTTAAAAAAAATTAAATGCGCGCTAAAATATGTTTAAAAAAAGTAGCGTTTTCATTGCTATCCGTGGTAATGGTACCAATAGGGGAAGTTTTTATACTTAAATTTTATACTAAAATTTTATTATTATTTTTCGACTATTATTCACATCGGTATACGTCTTAATCCTTGAAGTAAACCTTACAAAGGAAAATTTTAATATTTAAAAAAAATTTAATGCTTGCTAGAATATGTTAAAATAAAGTGGCATTTTCATACGTGATCATGGTTATGGGACCAATAAGTAATGATTTTATACTGAAATTAATTATTTTTATTTTCGATTTTTTTGACAGTGGTATACGTCTTGATGCCAGAAGAAAACCTTTCGAGTGTAAATTTTAATATTTTAAAAAAAATTAAATGCGTGCTAAAATATGTTTAAAAAAAGTAGCGTTTTCATTGCTGTCCGTGGTAATGGGGGTAAGTTTTATACTAAAATTTTATACTAAAATTTTATTATTATTTTTCGACTATTATTCACATCGATATACGACTTAAATCTAAAAGTACACCTTACAAAGGAAAATTTTAATATTTAAAAAAAATTTAATGCTTGCAAGAATATGTTTAAATAAAGTGGCATTTTCATACGCGTTCATGGTAATGGCACCAATAAGTATTGATTTTATACTGAAATTCATTATTTTTATTTTCGATTATTTTTACAATCGTATACGTTTTGATGCCAGAAAAAAACATTTCGAATGTAAATTTTAATATTTTAAAAAAAATTAAATGCGCGCTAAAATATGTTTAAAAAAAGTAGCGTTTTCATTGCTATCCGTGGTAATGGTACCAATAGGGGAAATTTTTATACTTAAATTTTATACTAAAATTTTATTATTATTTTTCGACTATTATTCACATCGATATACGTCTTAAATCTAAATGTACACCTTACAAAGGAAAATATTAATATTTAAAAAAAATTTAACGCTTGCAAGAATATGTTTAAATAAAGTGGCATTTTCATACGCGTTCATGGTTATGGCACCAATAAGTAATGATTTTATACTGAAATTCATTATTTTTATTTTCGATTATTTTGACAATGGTATACGTTTTGATGCCAGAAGAAAACATTTCGAATGTAAATTTTAATATTTTAAAAAAAAATTAAATGCGTGCTAAAATATGTTTAAAAAAAGTAGCGTTTTCATTGCTATCCGTGGTAATAGTACAAATAGGGGTAGGTTTTGTACTAAAATTTTATACTAAAATTTTATTGTTATTCTTCGACTATTATTCAAATTGATATACGTCTTAATTCGAAAAGTACACCTTACAAAGGAAAATTTTAATATTTAAAAAAATTTAATGCTTGCAAGAATATGTTTAAATAAAGTGGCATTTTCATACGCGTTCATGGTTATGGCACCAATAAGTAATGATTTTATACTGAAATTCATTATTTTTATTTTCGATTATTTTGACAATGGTATACGTTTTGATGCCAGAAGAAAATATTTCGAATGTATATTTTAATATTTTAAAAAAAAATTAAATGCGTGCTAAAATATGTTTAAAAAAAGGAGCGTTTTCATTGCTATCCGTGGTAATGGTACCAATAGGGGTAGGTTTAGTACTAAAATTTTATACTAAAATTTTTTTGTTATTCTTCGACTATTATTCAAATTGATATACGTCTTAATTCTAAAAGTACACCTTATAAAGGAAAATTTAAATATTTAAAAAAAATTTAATGCTTGCTAGAATATGTTTAAATAAAGTGGCATTTTCATACGCGTTCAAGGATATGGCACCAGTAAGTAATGATTTTATACTGAAATTAATATTTTTATTTTCGATTATTTTGACAATGGTATAAGTCTTGATGCCAGAAGAAAACCTTTCGAGTGTTAATTTTAATATTTTAAATAAATTAAATGCGTGCTAAAATATGTTTAAAAAAAGTAGCGTTTTCATTGCTGTCCGTGGTCATGGTACCAATAGGGGTAAATTTTATACTAAAATTTTATTATTATTTTTCGACTATTATTCACATCGGTATACGTCTTAATCCTAGAAGTAAACCTTACAAAGGAAAATTTCAAAATTTAAAAAAAATTTAATGCTTGCAAGAATATGTTTAAATAAAGTGGCATTTTCATACGCGTTCATGGTTATGGCACCAATAAGTATTGATTTTATACTGAAATTCATTATTTTAGTTTTCGATTATTTTTACAATGGTATACGTTTTGATGCCAGAAGAAAACCTTTCGAGAGTTAATTTTAATATTTTAAATAAATTAAATGCGTGCTAAAATATGTTTAAAAAAAGTAGCGTTTTCATTGCTATCCGTGGTAATGGTACCAATAGGGGTAGGTTTTGTACTAAAATTTTATACTAAAATTTTTTTGTTATTCTTCGACTATTATTCAAATTGATATACGTCTTAATTCTAAAAGTACACCTTACAAAGGAAAATTTTAATATTTAAAAAAAATTTAATACTTGCAAGAATATGTTAAAATAAAGTGGCATTTTCATACGTGATCATGGTTATGGGACCAATAAGTAATGATTTTATACTGAAATTAATTATTTTTATTTTCGATTTTTTTGACAATGGTATACGTCTTGATGCCAGAAGAAAACCTTTCGAGTGTAAATTTTAATATTTTAAAAAGAATTAAATGCGCGCTAAAATATGTTAAAAAAAAGTAGCGTTTTCATTGCTGTCCAAGGTAATGGTACCAATACGGGTAGATTTTATACTTAAATTTTATACTAAAATTTTATTATTATTTTTCGACTATTATTCACATCGGTATATGTCTTAATCCTAGAAGTACACCTTACAAAGGAAAATTTTAATATTTAAAAAAAAATTTAATGCTTGCAAGAATATGTTTAAATAAAGTGGCATTTTCATACGCGTTTATGGTTATGGCACCAGTAAGTAATGATTTTATACTAATATTAATATTTTTATTTTCGATTATTTTGACAATGGTATAAGTCTTGATGCCAGAAGAAAACCTTTCGAGTGTAAATTTTAATATTTTTAAAAAAATTAAATGCGTTCTAAAATATGTTTAAAAAAGTAGCGTTTTCATTGCTTTCCAAGGTAATGGTACCAATACGGATGGATTTTATACTTAAATTTTATACTAAAATTTTATTATTATTTTTCGACTATTATTCACATCGATATACGTCTTAAATCTAAATGTACACCTTGCAAAGGAAAATATTAATATTTAAAAAAAATTTAACGCTTGCAAGAATATGTTTAAATAAAGTGGCATTTTCATACGCGTTCATGGTTATGGCACCAATAAGTATTGATTTTATACTGAAATTCATTATTTTTATTTTCGATTATTTTT
Source organism: Zhengitettix transpicula (assembly GCA_037074705.1). Classification (NCBI taxonomy): domain Eukaryota; kingdom Metazoa; phylum Arthropoda; class Insecta; order Orthoptera; family Tetrigidae; genus Zhengitettix; species Zhengitettix transpicula. Next base: position 184,450 of record JAYJMR010000025.1, read on the forward strand.
ACAATGGTATACGTTTTGATGCCAGAAGAAAACATTTCGAATGTAAATTTTAATATTTTAAAAAAAATTAAATGCGCGCTAAAATATGTTTAAAAAAAGTAGCGTTTTCATTGCTATCCGTGGTAATGGTACCAATAGGGGAAGTTTTTATACTTAAATTTTATACTAAAATTTTATTATTATTTTTAGACTATTATTCACATCGGTATACGTCTTAAATCTAAATGTACACCTTACAAAGGAAAATATTAATATTTAAAAAAAATTTAACGCTTGCAAGAATATGTTTAAATAAAGTGGCATTTTCATACGCGTTCATGGTTATGGCACCAATAAGTAATGATTTTATACTGAAATTCATTATTTTTATTTTCTATTATTTTGACAATGGTATACGTTTTGATGCCAGAAGAAAACATTTCGAATGTAAATTTTAATATTTTAAAAAAAAATTAAATTCGTGCTAAAATATGTTTAAAAAAAGTAGCGTTTTCATTGCTATAAGTGGTAATGGTACCAATAGGGGTAGGTTTTGTACTAAAATTTTATACTAAATTTTTTTTGTTATTCTTCTACTATTATTCAAACTAATATTAATATTTTTATTTTCGATTATTTTGACAATGGTATAAGTCTTGATGCCAGAAGAAAACCTTTCGAGTGTTAATTTTAATATTTTAAATAAATTAAATGCGTGCTAAAATATGTTTAAAAAAAGTAGCGTTTTCATTGCTGTCCGTGGTAATGGTACCAATAGGGGTAAGTTTTATACTAAAATTTTATACTAAAATTTTATTATTATTTTTCGACTATTATTCACATCGATATACGTCTTAAATCTAAATGTACACCTTGCAAAGGAAAATATTAATATTTAAAAAAAATTTAACGCTTGCAAGAATATGTTTAAATAAAGAGAGATTTTCATACGCGTTCATGGTTATGGCACCAATAAGTATTGATTTTATACTGAAATTCATTATTTTTATTTTCGATTATTTTTACAATGGTATACGTTTTGATGCCAGAAGAAAACATTTCGAATGTAAATTTTAATATTTTAAAAAAAATTAAATGCGCGTTAAAATATGTTTAAAAAAAGTAGCGTTTTCATTGCTATCCGTGGTAATGGTACCAATAGGGGAAGTTTTTATACTTAAATTTTATACTAAAATTTTATTATTATTTTTAGACTATTATTCACATCGGTATACGTCTTAAATCTAAATGTACACCTTACAAAGGAAAATATTATTTTTTAAAAAAAATTTAACGCTTGCAAGAATATGTTTAAATAAAGTGGCATTTTCATACACGTTCATGGTTATGGCACCAATAAGTAATGATTTTATACTGAAATTCATTATTTTTATTTTCTATTATTTTGACAATGGTATACGTTTTGATGCCAGAAGAAAACATTTCGAATGTAAATTTTAATATTTTAAAAAAAAATTAAATTCGTGCTAAAATATGTTTAAAAAAAGTAGCGTTTTCATTGCTATCCGTGGTAATGGTACCAATAGGGGTAGGTTTTGTACTAAAATTTTATACTAAATTTTTTTTGTTATTCTTCTACTATTATTCAAATTGATATACGTCTTAATTCTAAAAGTACACCTTATAAAGGAAAATTTTAATATTTTAAAAAAAATTAATGCTTGCTAGAATATGTTTAAATAAAGTGGCATTTTCATACGCGTTCATGGTTATGGCACCAATGGGTAATGATTTTATACTGAAATTAATTACATTTATTTTCGATTTTTTAAGCAATGGTATACGTCTTGATCCCAGGAGAAAACCTTTCGAGTGAAAACTTTAATATTTTAAAAAAAATTAAATGCGTTCTAAAATATGTTTAAAAAAAGTAGTGTTTTCATTGCTGTCCGTGGTCATGGTACCAAAAGGGGTAGATTTTATACTAAAATTTTATACTAAAATTTTATACTCAAATTTTATTATTATTTTTCGACTATTATTCACATCGATATACGTCTTAAATCTAAAAGTACACCTTACAAAGGAAAATTTTAATATTTTAAAAAAATTTAATGCTTGCCAGAATATGTTCAAATAAAGTGGCATTTTCATACGCGTTCATGGTTATGGCAACAATAAGTAATGATTTTATACTGAAATTCATTATTTTTATTTTCGATTATTTTGACAATGGTATACGTTTTGATGCATGAAGAAAACATTTCGAATGTAAATTTTAATATTTTAAAAAAAAATTAAATGCGTGCTAAAATATGTTAAAAAAAAGTAGCGTTTTCATTGCTATCCGTGGTAATGGTACCAATAGGGGTAGGTTTTGAACTAAAATTTTATACTAAAATTTTATTGTTATTCTTCGACTATTATCCAAATCGATATACGTCATAATTCTAAAAGTACACCTTATAAAGGAAAATTTTAATATTTTAAAAAAAATAATGTTTGCTAGAATATGTTTAAATAAAGTGGCATTTTCATACGCGTTCATGGTTATGGCACCAATGGGTAATGATTTTATACTGAAATTAATTATTTTTATTTTCGATTATTTAAGCAATGGTATACGTCTTGATGCCAGGAGAAAACCTTTCGAGTGTAAATTTTAATATTTTAAAAAGAATTAAATGCGCGTTAAAATATGTTAAAAAAAAGTAGCGTTTTCATTGCTGTCCAAGGTAATGGTACCAATACGGGTACATTTTATACTTAAATTTTATACTAAAATTTTATTATTATTTTTCGACTATTATTCACATCGGTATATGTCTTAATCCTAGAAGTACACTTTACAAATGAAAATTTTAATATTTAAAAAAAATTTAATGCTTACTAGAATATGTTTAAATAAAGTGGCATTTTCATACGCGTTTATGGTTATGGCACCAGTAAGTAATGATTTTATACTGTAATTAATATTTTTATTTTCGATTATTTTGACAATGGTATAAGTCTTGATGCCAGAAGAAAACCATTCGAGTGTAAATTTAAATATTTTAAAAAATATTAAATGCGTTCTAAAATATGTTTAAAAAAGTAGCGTTTTCATTGCTTTCCAAGGTAATGGTACCAATACGGGTAGATTTTATACTTAAATTTTATACTAAAATTTTATTATTATTTTTCGACTATTATTCACATCGGTATACGTCTTAATCCTAGAAGTACACCTTACAAAGGAAAATTTTAATATTTAAAAAAAATTTAATGCTTGCTAGAATATGTTAAAATAAAGTGGCATTTTCATACGTGATCATGGTTATGGGACCAATAAGTAATGATTTTATACTGAAATTAATTATTTTTATTTTCGATTTTTTTGACAATGGTATACGTTTTGATGCCAGAAGAAAACCTTTCGAGTGTAAATTTTAATATTTTAAAAAAAATTAAATGCGTGCTAAAATATGTTTAAAAAAAGTAGCGTTTTCATTGCTGTCCGTGGTAATGGTACCAATAGGGGTAAGTTTTATACTAAAATTTTATACTAAAATGTTATTATTATTTTTCGACTATTATTCACATCGATATACGTCTTAAATCTAAATGTACACCTTACAAAGGAAAATATTAATATTTAAAAAAAATTTAACGCTTGCAAGAATATGTTTAAATAAAGTGGCATTTTCATACGCGTTCATGGTTATGGCACCAATAAGTAATGATTTTATACTGTAATTCATTATTTTTATTTTCTATTATTTTGACAATGGTATACGTTTTGATGCCAGAAGAAAACATTTCGAATGTAAATTTTAATATTTTAAAAAAAAATTAAATTCGTGCTAAAATATGTTTAAAAAAAGTAGCGTTTTCATTGCTATCCGTGGTAATGGTACCAATAGGGGTAGGTTTTGTACTAAAATTTTATACTAAATTTTTTTTGTTATTCTTCTACTATTATTCAAATTGATATACGTCTTAATTCTAAAAGTACACCTTATAAAGGAAAATTTTAATATTTTAAAAAAAATTAATGCTTGCTAGAATATGTTTAAATAAAGTGGCATTTTCATACGCGTTCATGGTTATGGCACCAATGGGTAATGATTTTATACTGAAATTAATTACTTTTATTTTCGATTTTTTAAGCAATGGTATACGTCTTGTTCCCAGGAGAAAACCTTTCGAGTGAAAACTTTAATATTTTTAAAAAAATTAAATGCGTGCTAAAATATGTTTAAAAAAAGTAGTGTTTTCATTGCTGTCCGTGGTCATGGTACCAATAGGGGTAGATTTTATACTAAAATTTTATACTCAAATTTTATTATTATTTTTCGACTATTATTCACATCGATATACGTCTTAAATCTAAAAGTACACCTTACAAAGGAAAATTTTAATATTTTAAAAAAATTTAATACTTGCAAGAATATGTTCAAATAAAGTGGCATTTTCATACGCGTTCATGGTTATGGCAACAATAAGTAATGATTTTATACTGAAATTCATTATTTTTATTTTCGATTATTTTGACAATGGTATACGTTTTGATGCATGAAGAAAACATTTCGAATGTAAATTTTAATATTTTAAAAAAAAATTAAATGCGTGCTAAAATATGTTAAAAAAAGTAGCGTTTTCATTGCTATCCGTGGTAATGGTACCAATAGGGGTAGGTTTTGAACTAAAATTTTATACTAAAATTTTATTGTTATTCTTCGACTATTATCCAAATCGATATACGTCATAATTCTAAAAGTACACCTTATAAAGGAAAATTTTAATATTTTAAAAAAAATAATGTTTGCTAGAATATGTTTAAATAAAGTGGCATTTTCATACGCGTTCATGGTTATGGCACCAATGGGTAATGATTTTATACTGAAATTAATTATTTTTATTTTCGATTATTTAAGCAATGGTATACGTCTTGATGCCAGGAGAAAACCTTTCGAGTGTAAATTTTAATATTTTAAAAAGAATTAAATGCGCGCTAAAATATGTTAAAAAAAAGTAGCGTTTTCATTGCTGTCCAAGGTAATGGTACCAATACGGGTACATTTTATACTTAAATTTTATACTAAAATTTTATTATTATTTTTCGACTATTATTCACATCGGTATATGTCTTAATCCTAGAAGTACACTTTACAAATGAAAATTTTAATATTTAAAAAAAATTTAATGCTTACTAGAATATGTTTAAATAAAGTGGCATTTTCAAAAGCGTTTATGGTTATGGCACCAGTAAGTAATGATTTTATACTGTAATTAATATTTTTATTTTCGATTATTTTGACAATGGTATAAGTCTTGATGCCAGAAGAAAACCATTCGAGTGTAAATTTAAATATTTTAAAAAATATTAAATGCGTTCTAAAATATGTTTAAAAAAGTAGCGTTTTCATTGCTTTCCAAGGTAATGGTACCAATACGGGTAGATTTTATACTTAAATTTTATACTAAAATGTTATTATTATTTTTCGACTATTATTCACATCGATATACGTCTTAAATCTAAATGTACACCTTACAAAGGAAAATATTAATATTTAAAAAAAATTTAACGCTTGCAAGAATATGTTTAAATAAAGTGGCATTTTCATACGCGTTCATGGTTATGGCACTAATAAGTAATGATTTTATACTGAAATTCATTATTTTTATTTTCGATTATTTTGACAATGGTATACGTTTTGATGCCAGAAGAAAACCTTTCGAGTGTAAATTTTAATATTTTAAAAAAAATTAAATGCGTGCTAAAATATGTTTAAAAAAAGTAGCGTTTTCATTGCTGTCCGTGGTAATGGTACCAATAGGGGTAAGTTTTATACTAAAATTTTATACTAAAATGTTATTATTATTTTTCGACTATTATTCACATCGATATACGTCTTAAATCTAAATGTACACCTTACAAAGGAAAATATTAATATTTAAAAAAAATTTAACGCTTGCAAGAATATGTTTAAATAAAGTGGCATTTTCATACGCGTTCATGGTTATGGCACTAATAAGTAATGATTTTATACTGAAATTCATTATTTTTATTTTCGATTATTTTGACAATGGTATACGTTTTGATGCCAGAAGAAAACATTTCGAATGTAAATTTTAATATTTAAAAAAAATTAAATGCGCGCTAAAATATGTTTAAAAAAAGTAGCGTTTTCATTGCTATCCGTGGTAATGGTACCAATAGGGGAAGTTTTTATACTTAAATTTTATACTAAAATTTTATTATTATTTTTAGACTATTATTCACATCGGTATACGTCTTAAATCTAAATGTACACCTTACAAAGGAAAATATTATTTTTTAAAAAAAATTTAACGCTTGCAAGAATATGTTTAAATAAAGTGGCATTTTCATACGCGTTCATGGTTATGGCACCAATAAGTAATGATTTTATACTGTAATTCATTATTTTTATTTTCTATTATTTTGACAATGGTATACGTTTTGATGCCAGAAGAAAACATTTCGAATGTAAATTTTAATATTTTAAAAAAAAATTAAATTCGTGCTAAAATATGTTTAAAAAAAGTAGCGTTTTCATTGCTATCCGTGGTAATGGTACCAATAGGGGTAGGTTTTGTACTAAAATTTTATACTAAATTTTTTTTGTTATTCTTCTACTATTATTCAAATTGATATACGTCTTAATTCTAAAAGTACACCTTATAAAGGAAAATTTTAATATTTTAAAAAAAATTAATGCTTGCTAGAATATGTTTAAATAAAGTGGCATTTTCATACGCGTTCATGGTTATGGCACCAATGGGTAATGATTTTATACTGAAATTAATTACTTTTATTTTCGATTTTTTAAGCAATGGTATACGTCTTGTTCCCAGGAGAAAACCTTTCGAGTGAAAACTTTAATATTTTAAAAAAAATTAAATGCGTGCTAAAATATGTTTAAAAAAAGTAGTGTTTTCATTGCTGTCCGTGGTCATGGTACCAATAGGGGTAGATTTTATACTAAAATTTTATACTCAAATTTTATTATTATTTTTCGACTATTATTCACATCGATATACGTCTTAAATCTAAAAGTACACCTTACAAAGGAAAATTTTAATATTTTAAAAAAATTTAATGCTTGCAAGAATATGTTCAAATAAAGTGGCATTTTCATACGCGTTCATTGTTATGGCAACAATAAGTAATGATTTTATACTGAAATTCATTATTTTTATTTTCGATTATTTTGACAATGGTATACGTTTTGATGCATGAAGAAAACATTTCGAATGTAAATTTTAATATTTTAAAAAAAAATTAAATGCGTGCTAAAATATGTTAAAAAAAGTAGCGTTTTCATTGCTATCCGTGGTAATGGTACCAATAGGGGTAGGTTTTGAATTAAATTTTATACTAAAATTTTATTGTTATTCTTCGACTATTATCCAAATCGATATACGTCATAATTCTAAAAGTACACCTTATAAAGGAAAATTTTAATATTTTAAAAAAAATAATGTTTGCTAGAATATGTTTAAATAAAGTGGCATTTTCATACGCGTTCATGGTTATGGCACCAATGGGTAATGATTTTATACTGAAATTAATTATTTTTATTTTCGATTATTTAAGCAATGGTATACGTCTTGATGCCAGGAGAAAACCTTTCGAGTGTAAATTTTAATATTTTAAAAAGAATTAAATGCGCGCTAAAATATGTTAAAAAAAAGTAGCGTTTTCATTGCTGTCCAAGGTAATGGTACCAATACGGGTACATTTTATACTTAAATTTTATACTAAAATTTTATTATTATTTTTCGACTATTATTCACATCGGTATATGTCTTAATCCTAGAAGTACACTTTACAAATGAAAATTTTAATATTTAAAAAAAATTTAATGCTTACTAGAATATGTTTAAATAAAGTGGCATTTTCATACGCGTTTATGGTTATGGCACCAGTAAGTAATGATTTTATACTGTAATTAATATTTTTATTTTCGATTATTTTGACAATGGTATAAGTCTTGATGCCAGAAGAAAACCATTCGAGTGTAAATTTAAATATTTTAAAAAATATTAAATGCGTTCTAAAATATGTTTAAAAAAGTAGCGTTTTCATTGCTTTCCAAGGTAATGGTACCAATACGGGTAGATTTTATACTTAAATTTTATACTAAAATGTTATTATTATTTTTCGACTATTATTCACATCGATATACGTCTTAAATCTAAATGTACACCTTACAAAGGAAAATATTAATATTTAAAAAAAATTTAACGCTTGCAAGAATATGTTTAAATAAAGTGGCATTTTCATACGCGTTCATGGTTATGGCACTAATAAGTAATGATTTTATACTGAAATTCATTATTTTTATTTTCGATTATTTTGACAATGGTATACGTTTTGATGCCAGAAGAAAACATTTCGAATGTAAATTTTAATATTTTAAAAAAAATTAAATGCGTGCTAAAATATGTTTAAAAAAAGTAGCGTTTTCATTGCTATCCGTGGTAATGGTACCAATAGGGGTATGTTTTGTATTAAAATTTTATACTAACATTTTATTGTTACTCTTCGACTATTATTCAAATTGATATATGTCTTAATTCTAAAAGTACACCTTACAAAGGAAAATTTTAATATTTAAAAAAAATTTAATGCTTGCAAGAATATGTTTAAATAAAGTGGCATTTTCATACGCGTTCATGGTTATGGCACCAATAAGTAATGATTTTATACTGAAATTCATTATTTTTATTTTCAAATATTTTGACAATGGTATACGTTTTGATGCCAGAAGAAAACATTTCGAATGTAAATTTTAATATTTTAAAAAAAAATTAAATGCGTGCTAAAATATGTTTAAAAAAAGTAGCGTTTTCATTGCTATCCGTGGTAATGGTACCAATAGGGGTAGGTTTTGTACTAAAATTTTATACTAAAATTTTTTTGTTATTCTTCTACTATTATTCAAATTGATATACGTCTTAATTCTAAAAGTACACCTTATAAAGGAAAATTTTAATATTTTAAAAAAAATTAATGCTTGCTAGAATATGTTTAAATAAAGTGGCATTTTCATACGCGTTCATGGTTATGGCACCAATGGGTAATGATTTTATACTGAAATTAATTATTTTTATTTTCGATTATTTAAGCAATGGTATACGTCTTGATGCCAGGAGAAAACCTTTCGAGTGTAAATTTTAATATTTTAAAAAGAATTAAATGCGCGCTAAAATATGTTAAAAAAAAGTAGCGTTTTCATTGCTGTCCAAGGTAATGGTACCAATACGGGTACATTTTATACTTAAATTTTATACTAAAATTTTATTATTATTTTTCGACTATTATTCACATCGGTATATGTCTTAATCCTAGAAGTACACTTTACAAAGGAAAATTTTAATATTTAAAAAAAATTTAATGCTTACTAGAATATGTTTAAATATAGTGGCATTTTCATACGCGTTTATGGTTATGGCACCAGTAAGTAATGATTTTATACTGATATTAATATTTTTATTTTCGAGTATTTTGACAATGGTATAAGTCTTGATGCCAGAAGAAAACCATTCGAGTGTAAATTTAAATATTTTAAAAAATATTAAATGCGTTCTAAAATATGTTTAAAAAAGTAGCGTTTTCATTGCTTTCCAAGGTAATTGTACCAATACGGGTAGATTTTATACTTAAATTTTATACTAAAATTTTATTATTATTTTTCGACTATTATTCACATCGGTATACGTCTTAATCCTAGAAGTACACCTTACAAAGGAAAATTTTAATATTTAAAAAAAATTTAATGCTTGCTAGAATATGTTAAAATAAAGTGGCATTTTCATACGTGATAATGGTTATGGGACCAATAAGTAATGATTTTATACTGAAATTAATTATTTTTATTTTCGATTTTTTTGACAATGGTATACGTTTTGATGCCAGAAGAAAACCTTTCGAGTGTAAATTTTAATATTTTAAAAAAAATTAAATGCGTGCTAAAATATGTTTAAAAAAAGTAGCGTTTTCATTGCTGTCCGTGGTAATGGTACCAATAGGGGTAAGTTTTATACTAAAATTTTATACTAAAATGTTATTATTATTTTTCGACTATTATTCACATCGATATACGTCTTAAATCTAAATGTACACCTTACAAAGGAAAATATTAATATTTAAAAAAAATTTAACGCTTGCAAGAATATGTTTAAATAAAGTGGCATTTTCATACGCGTTCATGGTTATGGCACCAATAAGTATTGATTTTATACTGAAATTCATTATTTTTATTTTCGATTATTTTGACAATGGTATACGTTTTGATGCCAGAAGAAAACATTTCGAATGTAAATTTTAATATTTTAAAAAAAATTAAATGCGCGCTAAAATATGTTTAAAAAAAGTAGCGTTTTCATTGCTATCCGTGGTAACGGTACCAATAGGGGAAGTTTTTAAACTTAAATTTTATACTAAAATTTTATTATATTTTTTCGACTATTATTCACATCGGTATACGTCTTAATCCTAGGAGTAAACCTTACAAAGGAAAATTTTAATATTTAAAAAAAATTTAATGCTTGCTAGAATATGTTAAAATAAAGTGGCATTTTCATACGTGATCATGGTTATGGGACCAATAAGTAATGATTTTATACTGAAATTAATTATTTTTATTTTCGATTTTTTTGACAGTGGTATACGTCTTGATGCCAGAAGAAAACCATTCGAGTGTAAATTTAAATATTTAAAAAAATATTAAATGCGTTCTAAAATATGTTTAAAAAAGGAGCGTTTTCATTGCTTTCCAAGGTAATGGTACCAATACGGGTAGATTTTATACTTAAATTTTATACTAAAATTTTATTATTATTTTTCGACTATTATTCACATCGGTCTTAATCCTAGAAGTACACCTTACAAAGGAAAATTTTATATTTAAAAAAAATTTAATGCTTGCTAGAATATGTTAAAATAAAGTGGCATTTTCATACGTGATCATGGTTATGGGACCAATAAGTAATGATTTTATACTGAAATTAATTATTTTTATTTTCGATTTTTTTGACAATGGTATACGTCTTGATGCCAGAAGAAAACCTTTCGAGTGTAAATTTTAATCTTTTAAAAAAAATTAAATGCGTGCTAAAATATGTTAAAAAAAAGTAGCGTTTTCATTGCTGTCCGTGGTAATGGTACCAATAGGGGTAAGTTTTATACTAAAATTTTATACTAAAATTTTATTATTATTTTTCCACTATTATTCACATCGATATACGTCTTAAATCTAAATGTACACCTTACAAAGGAAAATATTAATATTTAAAAAAAATTTAACGCTTGCAAGAATATGTTTAAATAAAGTGGCATTTTCATACGCGTTAATGGTTATGGCACTAATAAGTAATGATTTTATACTGAAATTCATTATTTTTATTTTCGATTATTTTGACAATGGTATACGTTTTGATGCCAGAAGAAAACATTTCGAATGTAAATTTTAATATTTTAAAAAAAATTAAATGCGTGCTAAAATATGTTTAAAAAAAGTACCGTTTTCATTGCTATCCGTGGTAATGGTACCAATAGGGGTATGTTTTGTATTAAAATTTTATACTAAAATTTTATTGTTATTCTTCGACTATTATTCAAATTGATATACGTCTTAATTCTAAAAGTACACCTTACAAAGGAAAATTTTAATATTTAAAAAAAATTTAATGCTTGCAAGAATATGTTTAAATAAAGTGGCATTTTCATACGCGTTCATGGTTATGGCACCAATAAGTAATGATTTTATACTGAAATTCATTATTTTTATTTTCAAATATTTTGACAATGGTATACGTTTTGATGCCAGAAGAAAACATTTCGAATGTAAATTTTAATATTTTAAAAAAAAATTAAATGCGTGCTAAAATATGTTTAAAAAAAGTAGCGTTTTCATTGCTATCCGTGGTAATGGTACCAATAGGGGTAGGTTTTGTACTAAAATTTTATACTAAAATTTTTTTGTTATTCTTCTACTATTATTCAAATTGATATACGTCTTAATTCTAAAAGTACACCTTATAAAGGAAAATTTTAATATTTTAAAAAAAATTAATGCTTGCTAGAATATGTTTAAATAAAGTGGCATTTTCATACGCGTTCATGGTTATGGCACCAATGGGTAATGATTTTATACTGAAATTAATTATTTTTATTTTCGATTATTTAAGCAATGGTATACGTCTTGATGCCAGGAGAAAACCTTTCGAGTGTAAATTTTAATATTTTAAAAAGAATTAAATGCGCGCTAAAATATGTTAAAAAAAAGTAGCGTTTTCATTGCTGTCCAAGGTAATGGTACCAATACGGGTACATTTTATACTTAAATTTTATACTAAAATTTTATTATTATTTTTCGACTATTATTCACATCGGTATATGTCTTAATCCTAGAAGTACACTTTACAAAGGAAAATTTTAATATTTAAAAAAAATTTAATGCTTACTAGAATATGTTTAAATAAAGTGGCATTTTCATACGCGTTTATGGTTATGGCACCAGTAAGTAATGATTTTATACTGATATTAATATTTTTATTTTCGAGTATTTTGACAATGGTATAAGTCTTGATGCCAGAAGAAAACATTTCGAATGTAAATTTTAATATTTTAAAAAAAAATTAAATGCGTGCTAAAATATGTTTAAAAAAAGTGGCGTTTTCATTGATATCCGTGGTAATGGTACCAATAGGGGTAGATTTTATACTAAAATTTTATACTAAAATTTTATTATTATTTTTCGACTATTATTCACATCGGTATACGTCTTAATCCTAGAAGTACACCTTACAAAGGAAAATTTTAATATTTAAAAAAAATTTAATGCTTGCAAGAATATGTTTAAATAAAGTGGCATTTTCATACGCGTTCATGGTTATGGCACCAATAAGTATTGATTTTATACTGAAATTCATTATTTTTATTTTCGATTATTTTGACAATGGTATACGTTTTGATGCCAGAAGAAAACATTTCGAATGTAAATTTTAATATTTTAAAAAAAATTAAATGCGCGCTAAAATATGTTTAAAAAAAGTAGCGTTTTCATTGCTATCCGTGGTAACGGTACCAATAGGGGAAGTTTTTAAACTTAAATTTTATACTAAAATTTTATTATATTTTTTCGACTATTATTCACATCGGTATACGTCTTAATCCTAGGAGTAAACCTTACAAAGGAAAATTTTAATATTTAAAAAAAAATTAATGCTTGCTAGAATATGTTAAAATAAAGTGGCATTTTCATACGTGATCATGGTTATGGGACCAATAAGTAATGATTTTATACTGAAATTAATTATTTTTATTTTCGATTTTTTTGACAGTGGTATACGTCTTGATGCCAGAAGAAAACCATTCGAGAAAATATGTTTAAAAAAGGAGCGTTTTCATTGCTTTCCAAGGTAATGGTACCAATACGGGTTGATTTTATACTTAAATTTTATACTAAAATTTTATTATTATTTTTCGACTATTATTCACATCGGTCTTAATCCTAGAAGTACACCTTACAAAGGAAAATTTTATATTTAAAAAAAATTTAATGCTTGCTAGAATATGTTAAAATAAAGTGGCATTTTCATACGTGATCATGGTTATGGGACCAATAAGTAATGATTTTATACTGAAATTAATTATTTTTATTTTCGATTTTTTTGACAATGGTATACGTCTTGATGCCAGAAGAAAACCTTTCGAGTGTAAATTTTAATCTTTTAAAAAAAATTAAATGCGTGCTTAAATATGTTTAAAAAAAGTAGCGTTTTCATTGCTGTCCGTGGTAATGGTACCAATAGGGGTAAGTTTTATACTAAAATTTTATACTAAAATTTTATTATTATTTTTCCACTATTTTTCACATCGATATACGTCTTAAATCTAAATGTACACCTTACAAAGGAAAATATTAATATTTAAAAAAAATTTAACGCTTGCAAGAATATGTTTAAATAAAGTGGCATTTACATACGCGTTCATGGTTATGGCACCAATAAGTAATGATTTTATAATGAAATTCATTATTTTTATTTTCGATTATTTTGACAATGGTATACGTTTTGATGCCTGAAGAAAACATTTCGAATGTAAATTTTAATATTTTAAAAAAAAATTAAATGCGTGCTAAAATATGTTTAAAAAAAGTGGCGTTTTCATTGATATCCGTGGTAATGGTACCAATAGGGGTAGGTTTCGTACTAAAATTTTATACTAAAATTTTTTTGTTATTCTTCGACTATTATTCAAATTGATATATGTCTTAATTCTAAAAGTACACCTTATAAAGGAAAATTTTAATATTTTAAAAAAAATTAATGCTTGCTAGAATATGTTTAAATAAAGTGGCATTTTCATACTCGTTCATGGTTATTGCACCAATGGGTAATGATTTTATACTGAAATTAATTACTTTTATTTTCGATTAATTAAGCAATGGTACACGTCTTGATGCCAGGCGAAAACCTTTCGAGTGAAAATTTTAATATTTTAAAAAAAATTAAATGCGTGCTAAAATATGTTTAAAAAAAGTAGCGTTTTCATTGCTGTCCGTGGTCATGGTACTAATAGGGGTAGATTTTATACTAAAATTTTATACTAAAATTTTATTATTATTTTTCGACTATTATTCACATCGGTATACGTCTTAATCCTAGAAGTACACCTTACAAAGGAAAATTTTAATATTTAAAAAAAATTTAATGCTTGCAAGAATATGTTTAAATAAAGTGGCATTTTCATACGCGTTCATGGTTATGGCACCAATAAGTATTGATTTTATACTGAAATTCATTATTTTTATTTTCGATTATTTTGACAATGGTATACGTTTTGATGCCAGAAGAAAACATTTCGAATGTAAATTTTAATATTTTAAAAAAAATTAAATGCGCGCTAAAATATGTTTAAAAAAAGTAGCGTTTTCATTGCTATCCGTGGTAACGGTACCAATAGGGGAAGTTTTTAAACTTAAATTTTATACTAAAATTTTATTATATTTTTTCGACTATTATTCACATCGGTATACGTCTTAATCCTAGGAGTAAACCTTACAAAGGAAAATTTTAATATTTAAAAAAAATTTAATGCTTGCTAGAATATGTTAAAATAAAGTGGCATTTTCATACGTGATCATGGTAATGGGACCAATAAGTAATGATTTTATACTGAAATTAATTATTTTTATTTTCGATTTTTTTGACAGTGGTATACGTCTTGATGCCAGAAGAAAACCATTCGAGTGTAAATTTAAATATTTTAAAAAATATTAAATGCGTTCTAAAATATGTTAAAAAAAGGAGCGTTTTCATTGCTTTCCAAGGTAATGGTACCAATACGGGTAGATTTTATACTTAAATTTTATACTAAAATTTTATTATTATTTTTCGACTATTATTCACATCGGTCTTAATCCTAGAAGTACACCTTACAAAGGAAAATTTTTATATTTAAAAAAAATTTAATGCTTGCTAGAATATGTTAAAATAAAGTGGCATTTTCATACGTGATCATGGTTATGGGACCAATAAGTAATGATTTTATACTGAAATTAATTATTTTTATTTTCGATTTTTTTGACAATGGTATACGTCTTGATGCCAGAAGAAAACCTTTCGAGTGTAAATTTTAATATTTTAAAAAAAATTAAATGCGTGCTAAAATATGTTTAAAAAAAGTAGCGTTTTCATTGCTGTCCGTGGTAATGGTACCAATAGGGGTAAGTTTTATACTAAAATTTTATACTAAAATTTTATTATTATTTTTCCACTATTATTCACATCGATATACGTCTTAATTCTAAATAGACACCTTACAAAGGAAAATTTTAATATTTTAAAAAAAATTAATGCTTACTAGAATATGTTTAAATAAATTGGCATTTTCATACGCGTTCATGGTTATGGCACCAATGGGTAATGATTTTATACTGAAATTAATTATTTTTATTTTCGATTATTTAAGCAATGGTATACGTCTTGATGCCAGGAGAAAACCTTTCGAGTGTAAATTTTAATATTTTAAAAAGAATTAAATGCGCGTTAAAATATGTTAAAAAAAAGTAGCGTTTTCATTGCTGTCCAAGGTAATGGTACCAATACGGGTACATTTTATACTTAAATTTTATTCTAAAATTTTATTATTATTTTTCGACTATTATTCACATCGGTATATGTCTTAATCCTAGAAGTACACTTTACAAAGGAAAATTTTAATATTTAAAAAAAATTTAATGCTTACTAGAATATGTTTAAATAAAGTGGCATTTTCATACGCGTTTATGGTTATGGCACCAGTAAGTAATGATTTTATACTGATATTAATATTTTTATTTTCGAGTATTTTGACAATGGTATAAGTCTTGATGCCAGAAGAAAACATTTCGAATGTAAATTTTAATATTTTAAAAAAAAAGTAAATGCGTGCTAAAATATGTTTAAAAAAAGTGGCGTTTTCATTGCTATCCGTGGTAATGGTACCAATAGGGGTAGGTTTTGTACTAAAATTTTATACTAAAATTTTTTTGTTATTCTTCGACTATTATTCAAATAGATATACGTCTTAATCTAAAAGTACACCTTATAAAGGAAAATGTTAATATTTTAAAAAAAATTAATGCTTGCTAGAATATGTTTAAATAAAGTGGCATTTTCATACTCGTTCATGGTTATTGCACCAATGGGTAATGATTTTATACTGAAATTAATTACTTTTATTTTCGATTATTTAAGAAATGGTATACGTCTTGATGCCAGGAGAAAACCTTTCGAGTGAAAATTTTAATATTTTAAAAAAAATTAAATGCGTGATAAAATATGTTTAAAAAAAGTAGCGTTTTCATTGCTGTCCGTGGTCATGGTACCATAAGGGTAGATTTTATACTAAAATTTTATTCTAAAATTTTATTATTATTTTTCGACTATTATTCAAATCGGTATACGTCTTAATCCTAGAAGTACACCTTACAAAGGAAAATTTTAATATTTAAAAAAAATTTAATGCTTGCAAGAATATGTTTAAATAAAGTGGCATTTTCATACGTGATCATGGTTATGGGACCAATAAGTAATGATTTTATATTGAAATTTATTATTTTTATTTTCGATTTTTTTGACAGTGGTATACGTCTTGATGCCAGGAGAAAACCTTTCCAGTGAAAATTTCAATATTTTAAAAAAAATTAAATGCGTGCTAAAATATGTTTAAAAAAAGTAGCGTTTTCATTGCTGTCCGTGGTCATGGTACCAATAGGGGTAGATTTTATACTAAAATTTTATACTAAAATTTTATTATTATTTTTCGACTATTATTCACATCGATATACGTCTTAAATCTAAAAGTACACCTTACAAAGGAAAATTTTAATATTTAAAAAAAATTTAATGCTTGCAAGAATATGTTTAAATAAAGTGGCATTTTCATACGCGTTCATGGTTATGGCACCAATAAGTAATGATTTTATAATGAAATTCATTATTTTTATTTTCGATTATTTTGACAATGGTATACGTTTTGATGCCTGAAGAAAACATTTCGAATGTAAATTTTAATATTTTAAAAAAAAATTAAATGCGTGCTAAAATATGTTTAAAAAAAGTAGCGTTTTCATTGGAATCCGTGGTAATGGTAGTAATAGGGGTAGGTTTTGTACTAAAATTTTATACTAAAATTTTATTGTTATTCTTCGACTATTATCCAAATCGATATACGTCATAATTCTAAAAGTACACCTTATAAAGGAAAATTTTAATATTTTAAAAAAAATTAATGCTTACTAGAATATGTTTAAATAAAGTGGCATTTTCATACGCGTACATGGTTATGGCACCAATGGGTAATGATTTTATACTGAAATTAATTATTTTTATTTTCGATTATTTAAGCAATGGTATACGTCTTGATGCCAGGAGAAAACCTTTCGAGTGAAAATTTTAATATTTTAAAAAAAATTAAATGCGTGCTAAAATATGTTTAAAAAAAGTAGCGTTTTCATTGCTATCCGTGGTAATGGTAGTAATAGGGGTAGGTTTTGTACTAAAATTTTATACTAAAATTTTATTATTATTTTTCGACTATTATTCACATCGGTATATGTCTTAATCCTAGAAGTACACTTTACAAAGGAAAATTTTAATATTTAAAAAAAATTTAATGCTTACTAGAATATGTTTAAATAAAGTGGCATTTTCATACGCGTTTATGGTTATGGCACCAGTAAGTAATGATTTTATACTGATATTATATTTTTATTTTCGAGTATTTTGACAATGGTATAAGTCTTGATGCCAGAAGAAAACATTTCGAATGTAAATTTTAATATTTTAAAAAAAAATTAAATGCGTGCTAAAATATGTTTAAAAAAAGTGGCGTTTTCATTGCTATCCGTGGTAATGGTACCAATAGGGGTAGGTTTTGTACTAAAATTTTATACTAAAATTTTTTTGTTATTCTTCGACTATTATTCAAATTGATATACGTCTTAATTCTAAAAGTACACCTTATTAAGGAAAATTTTAATATTTTAAAAAAAATTAATGCTTGCTAGAATATGTTTAAATAAAGTGGCATTTTCATACTCGTTCATGGTTATTGCACCAATGGGTAATGATTTTATACTGAAATTAATTACTTTTATTTTCGATTATTTAAGCAATGGTATACGTCTTGATGCCAGGAGAAAACCTTTCGAGTGAAAATTTTAATATTTCAAAAAAATTAAATGCGTGCTAAAATATGTTTAAAAAAAGTAGCGTTTTCATTGCTGTCCGTGGTCATGGTACCAATAGGGGTAGATTTTATACTAAAATTTTATACTAAAATTTTATTATTATTTTTCGACTATTATTCACATCGGTATACGTCTTAATCCTAGAAGTACACCTTACAAAGGAAAATTTTAATATTTAAAAAAAATTTAATGCTTGCAAGAATATGTTTAAATAAAGTGGCATTTTCATACGCGTTCATGGTTATGGCACCAATAAGTATTGATTTTATACTGAAATTCATTATTTTTATTTTCGATTATTTTGACAATGGTATACATTTTGATGCCAGAAGAAAACATTTCGAATGTAAATTTTAATATTTTAAAAAAAATTAAATGCGCGCTAAAATATGTTTAAAAAAAGTAGCGTTTTCATTGCTATCCGTGGTAACGGTACCAATAGGGGAAGTTTTTATACTTAAATTTTATACTAAAATTTTATTATATTTTTTCGACTATTATTCACATCGGTATACGTCTTAATCCTAGGAGTAAACCTTACAAAGGAAAGTTTTAATATTTAAAAAAAATTTAATGCTTGCTAGAATATGTTAAAATAAAGTGGCATTTTCATACGTGATCATGGTTATGGGACCAATAAGTAATGATTTTATACTGAAATTAATTATTTTTATTTTCGATTTTTTTGACAGTGGTATACGTCTTGATGCCAGAAGAAAACCATTCGAGTGTAAATTTTAATATTTTAAAAAATATTAAATGCGTGCTAAAATATGTTTAAAAAAAGTAGCGTTTTCATTGCTATCCGTGGTAATGGTACCAATAGGGGTAGGTTTTGTACTAAAATTTTATACTAACATTTTATTGTTATTCTTCGACTATTATTCAAATTGATATACGTCTTAATTCTAAAAGTACACCTTACAAAGGAAAATTTTAATATTTAAAAAAAATTTAATGCTTGCAAGAATATGTTTAAATAAAGTGGCATTTTCATACGCGTTCATGGTTATGGCACCAATAAGTAATGATTTTATACTGAAATTTATTATTTTTATTTTCGATTATTTTGACAATGGTATACGTTTTGATGCCAGAAGAAAACATTTCGAATGTAAATTTTAATATTTTAAAAAAAAATTAAATGCGTGCAAAAATATGTTTAAAAAAAGTAGCGTTTTCATTGCTATCCGTGGTAATGGTACCAATAGGGGTAGATTTTATACTAAAATTTTATACTAAAATTTTATTATTATTTTTCGACTATTATTCACATCGATATACGTCTTAAATCTAAAAGTACACCTTACAAAGGAAAATTTTAATATTTAAAAAAAATTTAATGCTTGCAAGAATATGTTTAAATAAAGTGGCATTTTCATACGCGTTCATGGTTATGGCACCAATAAGTAATGATTTTATAATGAAATTCATTATTTTTATTTTCGATTATTTTGACAATGGTATACGTTTTGATGCCTGAAGAAAACATTTCGAATGTAAATTTTAATATTTTAAAAAAAAATTAAATGCGTTCTAAAATATGTTTAAAAAAAGTAGCGTTTTCATTTGAATCCGTGGTAATGGTAGTAATAGGGGTAGGTTTTGTACTAAAATTTTATACTAAAATTTTATTGTTATTCTTCGACTATTATCCAAATCGATATACGTCATAATTCTAAAAGTACACCTTATAAAGGAAAATTTTAATATTTTAAAAAAAATTAATACTTACTAGAATATGTTTAAATAAAGTGGCATTTTCATACGCGTACATGGTTATGGCACCAATGGGTAATGATTTTATACTGAAATTAATTATTTTTATTTTCGATTATTTAAGCAATGGTATACGTCTTGATGCCAGGAGAAAACCTTTCGAGTGAAAATTTTAATATTTTAAAAAAAATTAAATGCGTGCTAAAATATGTTTAAAAAAAGTAGCGTTTTCATTGCTATCCGTGGTAATGGTAGTAATAGGGGTAGGTTTTGTACTAAAATTTTATACTAAAATTTTTATATTATTTTTCGACTATTATTCACATCGGTATATGTCTTAATCCTAGAAGTACACTTTACAAAGGAAAATTTTAATATTTAAAAAAAATTTAATGCTTACTAGAATATGTTTAAATAAAGTGGCATTTTCATACGCGTTTATGGTTATGGCACCAGTAAGTAATGATTTTATACTGATATTATATTTTTATTTTCGAGTATTTTGACAATGGTATAAGTCTTGATGCCAGAAGAAAACATTTCGAATGTAAATTTTAATATTTTAAAAAAAAATTAAATGCGTGCTAAAATATGTTTAAAAAAAGTGGCGTTTTCATTGCTATCCGTGGTAATGGTACCAATAGGGGTAGGTTTTGTACTAAAATTTTATACTAAAATTTTTTTGTTATTCTTCGACTATTATTCAAATTGATATACGTCTTAATTCTAAAAGTACACCTTATTAAGGAAAATTTTAATATTTCAAAAAAAATTAATGCTTGCTAGAATATGTTTAAATAAAGTGGCATTTTCATACTCGTTCATGGTTATTGCACCAATGGGTAATGATTTTATACTGAAATTAATTACTTTTATTTTCGATTATTTAAGCAATGGTATACGTCTTGATGCCAGGAGAAAACCTTTCGAGTGAAAATTTTAATATTTTAAAAAAAATTAAATGCGTGCTAAAATATGTTTAAAAAAAGTAGCGTTTTCATTGCTGTCCGTGGTCATGGTACCAATAGGGGTAGATTTTATACTAAAATTTTATACTAAAATTTTATTATTATTTTTCGACTATTATTTACATCGGTATACGTCTTAATCCTAGAAGTACACCTTACAAAGGAAAATTTTAATATTTAAAAAAAATTTAATGCTTGCAAGAATATGTTTAAATAAAGTGGCATTTTCATACGCGTTCATGGTTATGGCACCAATAAGTATTGATTTTATACTGAAATTCATTATTTTTATTTTCGATTATTTTGACAATGGTATACATTTTGATGCCAGAAGAAAACATTTCGAATGTAAATTTTAATATTTTAAAAAAAATTAAATGCGCGCTAAAATATGTTTAAAAAAAGTAGCGTTTTCATTGCTATCCGTGGTAACGGTACCAATAGGGGAAGTTTTTATACTTAAATTTTATACTAAAATTTTATTATATTTTTTCGACTATTATTCACATCGGTATACGTCTTAATCCTAGGAGTAAACCTTACAAAGGAAAGTTTTAATATTTAAAAAAAATTTAATGCTTGCTAGAATATGTTAAAATAAAGTGGCATTTTCATACGTGATCATGGTTATGGGACCAATAAGTAATGATTTTATACTGAAATTAATTATTTTTATTTTCGATTTTTTTGACAGTGGTATACGTCTTGATGCCAGAAGAAAACCATTCGAGTGTAAATTTTAATATTTTAAAAAATATTAAATGCGTGCTAAAATATGTTTAAAAAAAGTAGCGTTTTCATTGCTATCCGTGGTAATGGTACCAATAGGGGTAGGTTTTGTACTAAAATTTTATACTAAAATTTTATTGTTATTCTTCGACTATTATTCAAATTGATATACGTCTTAATTCTAAAAGTACACCTTACAAAGGAAAATTTTAATATTTAAAAAAAATTTAATGCTTGCAAGAATATGTTTAAATAAAGTGGCATTTTCATACGTGTTCATGGTTATGGCACCAATAAGTAATGATTTTATACTGAAATTCATTATTTTTATTTTCGATTATTTTGACAATGGTATACATTTTGATGCCAGAAGAAAACATTTCGAATGTAAATTTTAATATTTTAAAAAAAAATTAAATGCGTGCTAAAATATGTTTAAAAAAGTAGCCTTTTTCATTGCTATCCGTGGTAATGGTACCAATAGGGGTAGGTTTTGTACTTAAATTTTATACAAAAATTTTTTTGTTATTCTTCGACTATTATTCAAATTGATATACGTCTTAATTCTAAAAGTACACCTTATAAAGGAAAATTTTAATATTTTAAAAAAATTAATGCTTGCTAGAATATGTTTAAATAAAGTGGCATTTTCATACGCGTTCATGGTTATGGCACCAATAAGTAATGATTTTATACTGAAATTTATTATTTTTATTTTCGATTATTTTGACAATGGTATACGTTTTGATGCCAGAAGAAAACATTTCGAATGTAAATTTTAATATTTTAAAAAAAAATTAAATGCGTGCAAAAATATGTTTAAAAAAAGTAGCGTTTTCATTGCTATCCGTGGTAATGGTACCAATAGGGGTAGATTTTATACTAAAATTTTATACTAAAATTTTATTATTATTTTTCGACTATTATTCACATCGATATACGTCTTAAATCTAAAAGTACACCTTACAAAGGAAAATTTTAATATTTAAAAAAAATTTAATGCTTGCAAGAATATGTTTAAATAAAGTGGCATTTTCATACGCGTTCATGGTAATGGCACCAATAAGTAATGATTTTATAATGAAATTCATTATTTTTATTTTCGATTATTTTGACAATGGTATACGTTTTGATGCCTGAAGAAAACATTTCGAATGTAAATTTTAATATTTTAAAAAAAAATTAAATGCGTGCTAAAATATGTTTAAAAAAAGTAGCGTTTTCATTGGAATCCGTGGTAATGGTAGTAATAGGGGTAGGTTTTGTACTAAAATTTTATACTAAAATTTTATTGTTATTCTTCGACTATTATCCAAATCGATATACGTCATAATTCTAAAAGTACACCTTATAAAGGAAAATTTTAATATTTTAAAAAAAATTAATGCTTACTAGAATATGTTTAAATAAAGTGGCATTTTCATACGCGTACATGGTTATGGCACCAATGGGTAATGATTTTATACTGAAATTAATTATTTTTATTTTCGATTATTTAAGCAATGGTATACGTCTTGATGCCAGGAGAAAACCTTTCGAGTGAAAATTTTAATATTTTAAAAAAAATTAAATGCGTGCTAAAATATGTTTAAAAAAAGTAGCGTTTTCATTGCTATCCGTGGTAATGGTAGTAATAGGGGTAGGTTTTGTACTAAAATTTTATACTAAAATTTTTATATTATTTTTCGACTATTATTCACATCGGTATATGTCTTAATCCTAGAAGTACACTTTACAAAGGAAAATTTTAATATTTAAAAAAAATTTAATGCTTACTAGAATATGTTTAAATAAAGTGGCATTTTCATACGCGTTCATGGTTATGGCACCAATAAGTAATGATTTTATACTGAAATTTATTATTTTTATTTTCGATTATTTTGACAATGGTATACGTTTTGATGCCAGAAGAAAACATTTCGAATGTAAATTTTAATATTTTAAAAAAAAATTAAATGCGTGCAAAAATATGTTTAAAAAAAGTAGCGTTTTCATTGCTATCCGTGGTAATGGTACCAATAGGGGTAGATTTTATACTAAAATTTTATACTAAAATTTTATTATTATTTTTCGACTATTATTCACATCGATATACGTCTTAAATCTAAAAGTACACCTTACAAAGGAAAATTTTAATATTTAAAAAAAATTTAATGCTTGCAAGAATATGTTTAAATAAAGTGGCATTTTCATACGCGTTCATGGTTATGGCACCAATAAGTAATGATTTTATAATGAAATTCATTATTTTTATTTTCGATTATTTTGACAATGGTATACGTTTTGATGCCTGAAGAAAACATTTCGAATGTAAATTTTAATATTTTAAAAAAAAATTAAATGCGTGCTAAAATATGTTTAAAAAAAGTAGCGTTTTCATTGGAATCCGTGGTAATGGTAGTAATAGGGGTAGGTTTTGTACTAAAATTTTATACTAAAATTTTATTGTTATTCTTCGACTATTATCCAAATCGATATACGTCATAATTCTAAAAGTACACCTTATAAAGGAAAATTTTAATATTTTAAAAAAAATTAATGCTTACTAGAATATGTTTAAATAAAGTGGCATTTTCATACGCGTACATGGTTATGGCACCAATGGGTAATGATTTTATACTGAAATTAATTATTTTTATTTTCGATTATTTAAGCAATGGTATACGTCTTGATGCCAGGAGAAAACCTTTCGAGTGAAAATTTTAATATTTTAAAAAAAATTAAATGCGTGCTAAAATATGTTTAAAAAAAGTAGCGTTTTCATTGCTATCCGTGGTAATGGTAGTAATAGGGGTAGGTTTTGTACTAAAATTTTATACTAAAATTTTTATATTATTTTTCGACTATTATTCACATCGGTATATGTCTTAATCCTAGAAGTACACTTTACAAAGGAAAATTTTAATATTTAAAAAAAATTTAATGCTTACTAGAATATGTTTAAATAAAGTGGCATTTTCATACGCGTTCATGGTTATGGCACCAATAAGTATTGATTTTATACTGAAATTCATTATTTTTATTTTCGATTATTTTGACAATGGTATACATTTTGATGCCAGAAGAAAACATTTCGAATGTAAATTTTAATATTTTAAAAAAAATTAAATGCGCGCTAAAATATGTTTAAAAAAAGTAGCGTTTTCATTGCTATCCGTGGTAACGGTACCAATAGGGGAAGTTTTTATACTTAAATTTTATACTAAAATTTTATTATATTTTTTCGACTATTATTCACATCGGTATACGTCTTAATCCTAGGAGTAAACCTTACAAAGGAAAGTTTTAATATTTAAAAAAAATTTAATGCTTGCTAGAATATGTTAAAATAAAGTGGCATTTTCATACGTGATCATGGTTATGGGACCAATAAGTAATGATTTTATACTGAAATTAATTATTTTTATTTTCGATTTTTTTGACAGTGGTATACGTCTTGATGCCAGAAGAAAACCATTCGAGTGTAAATTTTAATATTTTAAAAAATATTAAATGCGTGCTAAAATATGTTTAAAAAAAGTAGCGTTTTCATTGCTATCCGTGGTAATGGTACCAATAGGGGTAGGTTTTGTACTAAAATTTTATACTAAAATTTTATTGTTATTCTTCGACTATTATTCAAATTGATATACGTCTTAATTCTAAAAGTACACCTTACAAAGGAAAATTTTAATATTTAAAAAAAATTTAATGCTTGCAAGAATATGTTTAAATAAAGTGGCATTTTCATACGTGTTCATGGTTATGGCACCAATAAGTAATGATTTTATACTGAAATTCATTATTTTTATTTTCGATTATTTTGACAATGGTATACATTTTGATGCCAGAAGAAAACATTTCGAATGTAAATTTTAATATTTTAAAAAAAAATTAAATGCGTGCTAACATATGTTTAAAAAAGTAGCCTTTTTCATTGCTATCCGTGGTAATGGTACCAATAGGGGTAGGTTTTGTACTAAAATTTTATACAAAAATTTTTTTGTTATTCTTCGACTATTATTCAAATTGATATACGTCTTAATTCTAAAAGTACACCTTATAAAGGAAAATTTTAATATTTTAAAAAAATTAATGCTTGCTAGAATATGTTTAAATAAAGTGGCATTTTCATACGCGTTCATGGTTATGGCACCAATAAGTAATGATTTTATACTGAAATTTATTATTTTTATTTTCGATTATTTTGACAATGGTATACGTTTTGATGCCAGAAGAAAACATTTCGAATGTAAATTTTAATATTTTAAAAAAAAATTAAATGCGTGCAAAAATATGTTTAAAAAAAGTAGCGTTTTCATTGCTATCCGTGGTAATGGTACCAATAGGGGTAGGTTTTGTACTAAAATTTTATACTAAAATTTTATTGTTATTCTTCGACTATTATCCAAATCGATATACGTCATAATTCTAAAAGTACACCTTATAAAGGAAAATTTTAATATTTTAAAAAAAATTAATGCTTACTAGAATATGTTTAAATAAAGTGGCATTTTCATACGCGTACATGGTTATGGCACCAATGGGTAATGATTTTATACTGAAATTAATTATTTTTATTTTCGATTATTTAAGCAATGGTATACGTCTTGATGCCAGGAGAAAACCTTTCGAGTGAAAATTTTAATATTTTAAAAAAAATTAAATGCGTGCTAAAATATGTTTAAAAAAAGTAGCGTTTTCATTGCTATCCGTGGTAATGGTAGTAATAGGGGTAGGTTTTGTACTAAAATTTTATACTAAAATTTTTATATTATTTTTCGACTATTATTCACATCGGTATATGTCTTAATCCTAGAAGTACACTTTACAAAGGAAAATTTTAATATTTAAAAAAAATTTAATGCTTACTAGAATATGTTTAAATAAAGTGGCATTTTCATACGCGTTTATGGTTATGGCACCAGTAAGTAATGATTTTATACTGATATTATATTTTTATTTTCGAGTATTTTGACAATGGTATAAGTCTTGATGCCAGAAGAAAACATTTCGAATGTAAATTTTAATATTTTAAAAAAAAATTAAATGCGTGCTAAAATATGTTTAAAAAAAGTGGCGTTTTCATTGCTATCCGTGGTAATGGTACCAATAGGGGTAGGTTTTGTACTAAAATTTTATACTAAAATTTTTTTGTTATTCTTCGACTATTATTCAAATTGATATACGTCTTAATTCTAAAAGTACACCTTATTAAGGAAAATTTTAATATTTTAAAAAAAATTAATGCTTGCTAGAATATGTTTAAATAAAGTGGCATTTTCATACTCGTTCATGGTTATTGCACCAATGGGTAATGATTTTATACTGAAATTAATTACTTTTATTTTCGATTATTTAAGCAATGGTATACGTCTTGATGCCAGGAGAAAACCTTTCGAGTGAAAATTTTAATATTTTAAAAAAAATTAAATGCGTGCTAAAATATGTTTAAAAAAAGTAGCGTTTTCATTGCTGTCCGTGGTCATGGTACCAATAGGGGTAGATTTTATACTAAAATTTTATACTAAAATTTTATTATTATTTTTCGACTATTATTCACATCGGTATACGTCTTAATCCTAGAAGTACACCTTACAAAGGAAAATTTTAATATTTAAAAAAAATTTAATGCTTGCAAGAATATGTTTAAATAAAGTGGCATTTTCATACGCGTTCATGGTTATGGCACCAATAAGTATTGATTTTATACTGAAATTCATTATTTTTATTTTCGATTATTTTGACAATGGTATACATTTTGATGCCAGAAGAAAACATTTCGAATGTAAATTTTAATATTTTAAAAAAAATTAAATGCGCGCTAAAATATGTTTAAAAAAAGTAGCGTTTTCATTGCTATCCGTGGTAACGGTACCAATAGGGGAAGTTTTTATACTTAAATTTTATACTAAAATTTTATTATATTTTTTCGACTATTATTCACATCGGTATACGTCTTAATCCTAGGAGTAAACCTTACAAAGGAAAGTTTTAATATTTAAAAAAAATTTAATGCTTGCTAGAATATGTTAAAATAAAGTGGCATTTTCATACGTGATCATGGTTATGGGACCAATAAGTAATGATTTTATACTGAAATTAATTATTTTTATTTTCGATTTTTTTGACTGTGGTATACGTCTTGATGCCAGAAGAAAACCATTCGAGTGTAAATTTTAATATTTTAAAAAATATTAAATGCGTGCTAAAATATGTTTAAAAAAAGTAGCGTTTTCATTGCTATCCGTGGTAATGGTACCAATAGGGGTAGGTTTTGTACTAAAATTTTATACTAAAATTTTATTGTTATTCTTCGACTATTATTCAAATTGATATACGTCTTAATTCTAAAAGTACACCTTACAAAGGAAAATTTTAATATTTAAAAAAAATTTAATGCTTGCAAGAATATGTTTAAATAAAGTGGCATTTTCATACGTGTTCATGGTTATGGCACCAATAAGTAATGATTTTATACTGAAATTCATTATTTTTATTTTCGATTATTTTGACAATGGTATACATTTTGATGCCAGAAGAAAACATTTCGAATGTAAATTTTAATATTTTAAAAAAAAATTAAATGCGTGCTAAAATATGTTTAAAAAAGTAGCCTTTTTCATTGCTATCCGTGGTAATGGTACCAATAGGGGTAGGTTTTGTACTAAAATTTTATACAAAAATTTTTTTGTTATTCTTCGACTATTATTCAAATTGATATACGTCTTAATTCTAAAAGTACACCTTATAAAGGAAAATTTTAATATTTTAAAAAAATTAATGCTTGCTAGAATATGTTTAAATAAAGTGGCATTTTCATACGCGTTCATGGTTATGGCACCAATAAGTAATGATTTTATACTGAAATTTATTATTTTTATTTTCGATTATTTTGACAATGGTATACGTTTTGATGCCAGAAGAAAACATTTCGAATGTAAATTTTAATATTTAAAAAAAAAATTAAATGCGTGCAAAAATATGTTTAAAAAAAGTAGCGTTTTCATTGCTATCCGTGGTAATGGTACCAATAGGGGTAGGTTTTGTACTAAAATTTTATACTAAAATTTTTTTGTTATTCTTCGGCTATTAATCAAATTGATATACGTCTTAAATCTAAATGTACACCTTACAAAGGAAAATATTAATATTTAAAAAAAATTTAACGCTTGCAAGAATATGTTTAAATAAAGTGGCATTTTCATACGCGTTCATGGTTATGGCACCAATGGGTAATGATTTTATACTGAAATTAATTACTTTTATTTTCGATTATTTAAGCAATGGTATACGTCTTGATGCCAGGAGAAAACCTTTCGAGTGAAAATTTTAATATTTTAAAAAAAATTAAATGCGTTCTAAAATATGTTTAAAAAAAGTAGTGTTTTCATTGCTGTCCGTGGTCATGGTACCAATAGGGGTAAGTTTTATACTAAAATTTTATACTAAAATTTTATTATTATTTTTCGACTATTATTCACATCGGTATACGTCTTAATCCTAGAAGTAAACCTTACAAAGCAAAATTTAAATATTTAAAAAAAATTTAATGCATGCTAAAATATGTTTAAATAAAGTGGTATTTTCATACGCGTTCATGGTTATGGCACCAATAAGTAATGATTTTATACTAAAATTCATTATTTTTATTTTCGATTATTTTGACAATGGTATACGTCTTGATGCCAGGAGAAAACCTTTCGAGTGAAAATTTTAATATTTTAAAAAAAATTAAATGCGTGCTAAAATATGTTTAAAAAAGTAGCGTTTTCATTGCTATCAATAGGGGTAAGTTTTATACTAAACTTTTTATACTAAAATTTTATTATTATTTTTCGACTATTATTCACATCGATATACGTCTTAAATCTAAAAGTACACCTTACAAAGGAAAATTTTAATATTTAAAAAAAATTTAATGCTTGCAAGAATATGTTTAAATAAAGTGGCATTTTCATACGCGTTCATGGTTATGGCACCAATAAGTAATGATTTTATACTGAAATTCATTATTTTTATTTTCGATTATTTTGACAATGGTATACGTTTTGATGCCTGAAGAAAACATTTCGAATGTAAATTTTAATATTTTAAAAAAAAATTAAATGCGTGCTAAAATATGTTTAAAATAAGTAGCGTTTTCATTGCTATCCGTGGTAATGGTACCAATAGGGGTAAGTTTTATACTAAAATTTTATACTAAAATTTTATTATTATTTTTCGACTATTATTCACATCGATATACGTCTTAAATCTAAAAGTACACCTTACAAAGGAAAATTTTAATATTTAAAAAAAATTTAATGCTTGCTAGAATATGTTAAAATAAAGTGGCATTTTCATACGTGATCATGGTTATGGGACCAATAAGTAATGATTTTATACTGAAATTAAGTATTTTTATTTTCGATTTTTTTGACAGTGGTATACGTCTTGATGCCAGAAGAAAACCTTTCGAGTGTAAATTTTAATATTTTAAAAAAAATTAAATGCGTGCTAAAATATGTTTAAAAAAAGTAGCGTTTTCATTGCTGTCCGTGGTAATGGTACCAATAGGGATAAGTTTTATACTAAAATTTTATACTAAAATTTTATTATTATTTTTCGACTATTATTCAAATCGATATACGACTTAAATCTAAAAGTACACCTTACAAAGGAAAATTTTAATATTTAAAAAAAATTTAATGCTTGCAAGAATATGTTTAAATAAAGTGGCATTTTCATACGCGTTCATGGTTTTAGCACCAATAAGTATTGATTTTATACTGAAATTCATTATTTTTATTTTCGATTATTTTGACAATGGTATACGTTTTGATGCCAGAAGAAAACATTTCGAATGTAAATTTTAAAATTTTTAAAAAAAATTAAATGCGTGCAAAAATATGTTTAAAAAAAGTAGCGTTTTCATTGCTATCCATGGTAATAGTACCAATAGGGGTAGGTTTTATACTAAAATTTTATACTAAAATTTTATTATTATTTTTCGACTATTATTCACATCGATATACGTCTTAAATCTAAAAGTACACCTTACAAAGGAAAATTTTAATATTTAAAAAAAATTTAATGCTTGCTAGAATATGTTTAAATAAAGTGGCATTTTCATACGCGTTTATGGTTATGGCACCAGTAAGTAATGATTTTATACTGATATTAATATTTTTATTTTCGATTATTTTGACAATGGTATAAGTCTTGATGCCAGAAGAAAACCTTTCGAGTGTAAATTTAAATATTTTAAAAAAAATTAAATGAGTTCTAAAATATGTTTAAAAAAGTAGCGTTTTCATTGCTTTCCAAGGTAAAGGTACCAATACGGGTAGATTTTATAGTTAAATTTTATAGTAAAATTTTATTATTATTTTTCGACTATTATTCACATCGGTATACGTCTTAATCCTAGAAGTACACCTTACAAAGGAAAATTTTAATATTTAATAAAAATTTAATGCTTGCTAGAATATGTTAAAATAAAGTGGCATTTTCATACGTGATCATGGTTATGGGACCAATAAGTAATGATTTTATACTGAAATTAATTATTTTTATTTTCGATTTTTTTGACAATGGTATACGTCTTGATGCCAGAAGAAAACCTTTCGAGTGTAAATTTTAATATTTTAAAAAAAATTAAATGCGTGCTAAAATATGTTTAAAAAAAGTAGCGTTTTCATTGCTATCCGTGGTAATGGTACCAATAGGGGTAAGTTTTATACTAAAATTTTATACTAAAATTTTATTATTATGTTTCGACTATTATTCACATCGGTATACGTCTTAATCCTAGAAGTAAAACATACAAAGCAAATTTAAATATTTAAAAAAAATTTAATGCTTGCTAAAATATGTTTAAATAAAGTGGTATTGTCATACGCGTTCATGGTTATGGCACCAATAAGTAATGATTTTATACTAAAATTCATTATTTTTATTTTCGATTATTTTGACAATGGTATACGTTTTGATGCTAGAAGAAAACATTTCGAATGTAAATTTTAAAATTTTAAAAAAAAATTAAATGCGTGCAAAAATATGTTTAAAAAAAGTAGCGTTTTCATTGCTATCCGTGGTAATAGTACCAATTGGGGTAAGTTTTATACTAAAATTTTATACTAAAATTTTATTATTATTTTTCGACTATTATTCACATCGATATACGTCTTAAATCTAAACGTACACCTTACAAAGGAAAATATTAATATTTAAAAAAAATTTAACGCTTGCAAGAATATGTTTAAATAAAGTGGCATTTTCATACGCGTTCATGGTTATGGCACCAATAAGTAATGATTTTATACTGAAATTCATTATTTTTATTTTCGATTATTTTGACAATGGTATACGTTTTGATGCCAGAAGAAAACATTTCGAATGTAAATTTTAATATTTAAAAAAAATATAAATGCGTGCTAAAATATGTTTAAAAAAAGTAGCGTTTTCATTGCTATCCGTGGTAATGGTACCAATACGGGTACATTTTATACTTAAATTTTATACTAAAATTTTATTATTATTTTTCGACTATTATTCACATCGGTATATGTCTTAATCCTAGAAGTACACTTTACAAAGAAAAATTTTAATATTTAAAAAAATTTAATGCTTACTAGAATATGTTAAAATAAAGTGGCATTTTCATACGCGTTTATGGTTATGGCACCAGTAAGTAATGATTTTATACTGATATTAATATTTTTATTTTCGAGTATTTTGTAAATGGTATAAGTCTTGATGCCAGAAGAAAACATTTCGAATGTAAATTTTAATATTTTAAAAAAAAATTAAATGCGTGCTAAAATATGTTTAAAAAAAGTGGCGTTTTCATTGCTATCCGTGGTAATGGTACCAATAGGGGTAGGTTTTGTACTAAAATTTTATACTAAAATTTTTTTGTTATTCTTCGACTATTATTCAAATTGATATACGTCTTAATTCTAAAAGTACACCTTATAAAGGAAAATTTTAATATTTTAAAAAAAATTAATGCTTGCTAGAATATGTTTAAATAAAGTGGCATTTTCATACTCGTTCATGGTTATTGCACCAATGGGTAATGATTTTATACTGAAATTAATTACTTTTATTTTCGATTATTTAAGCAATGGTATACGTCTTGATGCCAGGAGAAAACCTTTCGAGTGAAAATTTTAATATTTTAAAAAAAATTAAATGCGTGCTAAAATATGTTTAAAAAAAGTAGCGTTTTCATTGCTGTCCGTGGTCATGGTACCAATAGGGGTAGATTTTATACTAAAATTTTATACTAAAATTTTATTATTATTTTTCGACTATTATTCACATCGGTATACGTCTTAATCCTAGAAGTACACCTTACAAAAACAAATTTTAATATTTAAAAAAAATTTAACGCTTGCAAGAATATGTTTAAATAAAGTGGCATTTTCATACGCGTTCATGGTTATGGCACCAATAAGTAATGATTTTATACTGAAATTCATTATTTTTATTTTCGATTATTTTGACAATGGTATACGTTTTGATGCCAGAAGAAAACATTTCGAATGTAAATTTTAATATTTTAAAAAAAAATTAAATGCGTGCTAAAATATGTTTAAAAAAAATTGCGTTTTCATTGCTATCCGTGGTAATAGTACCAATAGGGGTAGGTTTTGTACTAAAATTTTATACTAAAATTTTATTGTTATTCTTCGACTATTATTCAAATTGATATACGTCTTAATTCTAAAAGTACACCTTACAAAGGAAAATTTTAATATTTAAAAAAAATTTAATGCTTGCAAGAATATGTTTAAATAAAGTGGCATTTTCATACGCGTTCATGGTTATGGCACCAATAAGTATTGATTTTATACTGAAATTCATTATTTTTATTTTCGATTATTTTGACAATGGTATACGTTTTGATGCCAGAAGAAAACATTTCGAATGTAAATTTTAATATTTTAAAAAAAATTAAATGCGCGCTAAAATATGTTTAAAAAAAGTAGCGTTTTCATTGCTATCCGTGGTAACGGTACCAATAGGGGAAGTTTTTATACTTAAATTTTATACTAAAATTTTATTATATTTTTTCGACTATTATTCACATCGGTATACGTCTTAATCCTAGGAGTAAACCTTACAAAGGAAAATTTTAATATTTAAAAAAAATTTAATGCTTGCTAGAATATGTTAAAATAAAGTGGCATTTTCATACGTGATCATGGTTATGGCACCAATAAGTATTGATTTTATACTGAAATTCATTATTTTTATTTTCGATTTTTTTGACAGTGGTATACGTCTTGATGCCAGAAGAAAACCATTAGAGTGTAAATTTTAATATTTTAAAAAATATTAAATGCGTGCTAAAATATGTTTAAAAAAAGTAGCGTTTTCTTTGCTATCCGTGGTAATGGTACCAATAGGGGTAGGTTTTGTACTAAAATTTTATACTAAAATTTTATTGTTATTCTTCGACTATTATTCAAATTGATATACGTCTTAATTTTAAAAGTACACCTTACAAAGGAAAATTTTAATATTTAAAAAAAATTTAATGCTTGCAAGAATATGTTTAAATAAAGTGGCATTTTCATACGTGTTCATGGTTATGGCACCAATAAGTAATGATTTTATACTGAAAGTAATTACTTTTATTTTCGATTATTTAAGCAATGGTATACGTCTTGATGCCAGGAGAAAACCTTTCCAGTGAAAATTTCAATATTTTAAAAAAAATTAAATGCGTGCTAAAATATGTTTAAAAAAAGTAGCGTTTTCATTGCTGTCCGTGGTCATGGTACCAATAGGGGTAGATTTTATACTAAAATTTTATACTAAAATTTTATTATTATTTTTCGATTATTATTCACATCGATATACGTCTTAAATCTAAAAGTACACCTTACAAAGGAAAATTTTAATATTTAAAAAAAATTTAATGCTTGCAAGAATATGTTTAAATAAAGTGGCATTTTCATACGCGTTCCATGGTTATGGCACCAATAAGTAATGATTTTATAATGAAATTCATTATTTTTATTTTCGATTATTTTGACAATGGTATACGTTTTGATGCCTGAAGAAAACATTTCGAATGTAAATTTTAATATTTTAAAAAAAAATTAAAAGCGTGCTAAAATATGTTTAAAAAAAGTAGCGTTTTCATTGCTATCCGTGGTAATGGTAGTAATAGGGGTAGAATTTGTACTAAAATTTTATACTAAAATTTTATTGTTATTCTTCGACTATTATCCAAATCGATATACGTCATAATTCTAAAAGTACACCTTATAAAGTAAAATTTTAATATTTTAAAAAAAATTAATGCTTACTAGAATATGTTTAAATAAAGTGGCATTTTCATACGCGTTCATGGTTATGGCACCAATGGGTAATGATTTTATACTGAAATTAATTATTTTTATTTTCGATTATTTAAGCAATGGTATACGTCTTGATGCCAGGAGAAAACCTTTCGAGTGTAAATTTTAATATTTTAAAAAGAATTAAATGCGCGCTAAAATATGTTAAAAAAAGGTAGCGTTTTCATTGCTGTCCAAGGTAATGGTACCAATACGGGTACATTTTATACTTAAATTTTATACTAAAATTTTATTATTATTTTTCGACTATTATTCACATCGGTATATGTCTTAATCCTAGAAGTACACTTTACAAAGGAAAATTTTAATATTTAAAAAAAATTTAATGCTTACTAGAATATGTTTAAATAAAGTGGCATTTTCATACGCGTTTATGGTTATGGCACCAGTAAGTAATGATTTTATACTGATATTAATATTTTTATTTTCGAGTATTTTGACAATGGTATAAGTCTTGATGCCAGAAGAAAACATTTCGAATGTAAAATTTAATATTTTAAAAAAAAATTAAATGCTTGCTAAAATATGTTTAAAAAAAGTGGCGTTTTCATTGCTATCCGTGGTAATGGTAGTAATAGGGGTAGAATTTGTACTAAAATTTTATACTAAAATTTTATTGTTATTCTTCGACTATTATCCAAATCGATATACGTCTTAATTCTAAAAGTACACCTTATAAAGGAAAATTTTAATATTTTAAAAAAAATTAATGCTTGCTAGAATATGTTTAAATAAAGTGGCAGTTTCATACTCGTTCATGGTTATTGCACCAATGGGTAATGATTTTATACTGAAATTAATTACTTTTATTTTCGATTATTTAAGCAATGGTATACGTCTTGATGCCAGGAGAAAACCTTTCGAGTGAAAATTTTAATATTTTAAAAAAAATTAAATGCCTGCTAAAATATGTTTAAAAAAAGTAGCGTTTTCATTGCTGTCCGTGGTCATGGTACCAATAGGGGTAGATTTTATACTAAAATTTTATACTAAAATTTTATTATTATTTTTCGACTATTATTCACATCGATATACGTCTTAAATCTAAACGTACACCTTACAAAGGAAAATATTAATATTTAAAAAAAATTTAACGCTTGCAAGAATATGTTTAAATAAAGTGGCATTTTCATACGCGTTCATGGTTATGGCACCAATAAGTAATGATTTTATACTGAAATTCTTATTTTTATTTTCGATTATTTTGACAATGGTATACGTTTTGATGCCAGAAGAAAACATTTCGAATGTAAATTTTAATATTTTAAAAAAATATAAATGCGTGCTAAAATATGTTTAAAAAAAGTAGCGTTTTCATTGCTATCCGTGGTAATGGTACCAATAGGGGTAAGTTTTATACTAAAATTTTATACTAAAATTTTATTATTATTTTTCCACTATTATTCACATCGATATACGTCTTAAATCTAAATGTACACCTTACAAAGGAAAATATTAATATTTAAAAAAAATTTAACGCTTGCAAGAATATGTTTAAATAAAGTGGCATTTTCATACGCGTTCATGGTTATGGCACCAATAAGTAATGATTTTATAATGAAATTCATTTTTTTTATTTTCGATTATTTTGACAATGGTATACGTCTTGATGCCAGGAGAAAACCTTTCGAGTGTAAATTTTAATATTTTAAAAAGAATTAAATGCGCGCTAAAATATGTTAAAAAAAAGTAGCGTTTTCATTGCTGTCCAAGGTAATGGTACCAATACGGGTACATTTTATACTTAAATTTTATACTAAAATTTTATTATTATTTTTCGACTATTATTCACATCGGTATATGTCTTAATCCTAGAAGTACACTTTACAAAGGAAAATTTTAATATTTAATAAAAATTTAATGCTTACTAGAATATGTTTAAATAAAGTGGCATTTTCATACGCGTTTATGGTTATGGCACCAGTAAGTAATGATTTTATACCGATATTAATATTTTTATTTTCGAGTATTTTGTAAATGGTATAAGTCTTGATGCCAGAAGAAAACATTTCGAATGTAAATTTTAATATTTTAAAAAAAAAATAATTGCGTGCTAAAATATGTTTAAAAAAAGTGGCGTTTTCATTGCTATCCGTGGTAATGGTACCAATAGGGGTAGGTTTTGTACTAAAATTTTATACTAAAATTTTTTTGTTATTCTTCGACTATTATTCAAATTGATATACGTCTTAATTCTAAAAGTACACCTTATAAAGGAAAATTTTAATATTTTAAAAAAAATTAATGCTTGCTAGAATATGTTTAAATAAAGTGGCATTTTCATACTCGTTCATGGTTATTGCACCAATGGGTAATGATTTTATACTGAAATTAATTACTTTTATTTTCGATTATTTAAGCAATGGTATACGTCTTGATGCCAGGAGAAAACCTTTCGAGTGAAAATTTTAATATTTTAAAAAAAATTAAATGCGTGCTAAAATATGTTTAAAAAAAGTAGCGTTTTCATTGCTGTCCGTGGTCATGGTACCAATAGGGGTAGATTTTATACTAAAATTTTATACTAAAATTTTATTATTATTTTTCGACTATTATTCACATCGGTATACGTCTTAATCCTAGAAGTACACCTTACAAAGGAAAATTTTAATATTTAAAAAAAATTTAATGCTTGCAAGAATATGTTTAAATAAAGTGGCATTTTCATATGCGTTCATGGTTATGGCACCAATAAGTATTGATTTTATACTGAAATTCATTATTTTTATTTTCGATTATTTTGACAATGGTATACGTTTTGATGCCAGAAGAAAACATTTCGAATGTAAATTTTAATATTTTAAAAAAAATTAAATGCGCGCTAAAATATGTTTAAAAAAAGTAGCGTTTTCATTGCTATCCGTGGTAACGGTACCAATAGGGGAAGTTTTTATACTTAAATTTTATACTAAAATTTTATTATATTTTTTCGACTATTATTCACATCGGTATACGTCTTAATCCTAGGAGTAAACCTTACAAAGGAAAATTTTAATATTTAAAAAAAATTTAATGCTTGCTAGAATATGTTAAAATAAAGTGGCATTTTCATACGTGATCATGGTTATGGGACCAATAAGTAATGATTTTATACTGAAATTAATTATTTTTATTTTCGATTTTTTTGACAGTGGTATACGTCTTGATGCCAGAAGAAAACCATTCGAGTGTAAATTTTAATATTTTAAAAAATATTAAATGCGTGCTAAAATATGTTTAAAAAAAGTAGCGTTTTCTTTGCTATCCGTGGTAATGGTACCAATAGGGGTAGGTTTTGTACTAAAATTTTATACTAAAATTTTATTGTTATTCTTCGACTATTATTCAAATTGATATACGTCTTAATTCTAAAAGTACACCTTACAAAGGAAAATTTTAATATTTAAAAAAAATTTAATGCTTGCAAGAATATGTTTAAATAAAGTGGCATTTTCATACGTGTTCATGGTTATGGCACCAATAAGTAATGATTTTATACTGAAAGTAATTACTTTTATTTTCGATTATTTAAGCAATGGTATACGTCTTGATGCCAGGAGAAAACCTTTCCAGTGAAAATTTCAATATTTTAAAAAAAATTAAATGCGTGCTAAAATATGTTTAAAAGAAGTAGCGTTTTCATTGCTGTCCGTGGTCATGGTACCAATAGGGGTAGATTTTATACTAAAATTTTATTCTAAAATTTTATTATTATTTTTCGACTATTATTCACATCGGTATATGTCTTAATCCTAGAAGTACACTTTACAAAGGAAAATTTTAATATTTAAAAAAAATTTAATGCTTACTAGAATATGTTTAAATAAAGTGGCATTTTCATACGCGTTTATGGTTATGGCACCAGTAAGTAATGATTTTATACTGATATTAATATTTTTATTTTCGAGTATTTTGTAAATGGTATAAGTCTTGATGCCAGAAGAAAACATTTCGAATGTAAATTTTAATATTTTAAAAAAAAAATAAATGCGTGCTAAAATATGTTTAAAAAAAGTAGCGTTTTCATTGCTGTCCGTGATCATGGTACCAATAGGGGTAGATTTTATACTAAAATTTTATACTAAAATTTTATTATTATTTTTCGACTATTATTCACATCGGTATACGTCTTAATCCTAGGAGTAAACCTTACAAAGGAAAATTTTAATATTTAAAAAAAATTTAATGCTTGCTAGAATATGTTAAAATAAAGTGGCATTTTCATACGTGATCATGGTTATGGGACCAATAAGTAATGATTTTATACTGAAATTAATTATTTTTATTTTCGATTTTTTTGACAGTGGTATACGTCTTGATGCCAGAAGAAAACCATTCGAGTGTAAATTTTAATATTTTAAAAAATATTAAATGCGTGCTAAAATATGTTTAAAAAAAGTAGCGTTTT
Source organism: Zhengitettix transpicula (assembly GCA_037074705.1). NCBI lineage: Eukaryota > Metazoa > Arthropoda > Insecta > Orthoptera > Tetrigidae > Zhengitettix > Zhengitettix transpicula. The sequence goes on from JAYJMR010000025.1 coordinate 224,279, forward strand.
CTTTGCTATCCGTGGTAATGGTACCAATAGGGGTAGGTTTTGTACTAAAATTTTATACTAAAATTTTATTGTTATTCTTCGACTATTATTCAAATTGATATACGTCTTAATTCTAAAAGTACACCTTACAAAGGAAAATTTTAATATTTAAAAAAAATTTAATGCTTGCAAGAATATGTTTAAATAAAGTGGCATTTTCATACGTGTTCATGGTTATGGCACCAATAAGTAATGATTTTATACTGAAAGTAATTACTTTTATTTTCGATTATTTAAGCAATGGTATACGTCTTGATGCCAGGAGAAAACCTTTCCAGTGAAAATTTCAATATTTCAAAAAAAATTAAATGCGTGCTTAAATATGTTTAAAAGAAGTAGCGTTTTCATTGCTGTCCGTGGTCATGGTACCAATAGGGGTAGATTTTATACTAAAATTTTATTCTAAAATTTTATTATTATTTTTCGACTATTATTCACATCGATATACGTCTTAAATCTAAAAGTACACCTTACAAAGGAAAATTTTAATATTTAAAAAAAATTTAATGCTTGCAAGAATATGTTTAAATAAAGTGGCATTTTCATACGCGTTCATGGTTATGGCACCAATAAGTAATGATTTTATAATGAAATTCATTATTTTTATTTTCGATTATTTTGACAATGGTATACGTTTTGATGCCTGAAGAAAACATTTCGAATGTAAATTTTAATATTTTAAAAAAAAATTAAATGCGTGCTAAAATATGTTTAAAAAAAGTGGCGTTTTCATTGCTATCCGTGGTAATGGTACCAATAGGGGTAGGTTTTGTACTAAAATTTTATACTAAAATTTTTTTGTTATTCTTCGACTATTATTCAAATAGATATACGTCTTAATTCTAAAAGTACACCTTATAAAGGAAAATTTTAATATTTTAAAAAAAATTAATGCTTGCTAGAATATGTTTAAATAAAGTGGCAGTTTCATACTCGTTCATGGTTATTGCACCAATGGGTAATGATTTTATACTGAAATTAATTACTTTTATTTTCGATTATTTAAGCAATGGTATACGTCTTGATGCCAGGAGAAAACCTTTCGAGTGAAAATTTTAATATTTTAAAAAAAATTAAATGCGTGCTAAAATATGTTTAAAAAAAGTAGCGTTTTCATTGCTGTCCGTGGTCATGGTACCAATAGGGGTAGATTTTATACTAAAATTTTATACTAAAATTTTATTGCTATCTTTCGACTATTATTCACATCGGTATACGTCTTAATCCTAGAAGTACACCTTACAAAGGAAAATTTTAATATTTAAAAAAAATTTAATGCTTGCAAGAATATGTTTAAATAAAGTGGCATTTTCATACGCGTTCATGGTTATGGCACCAATAAGTATTGATTTTATACTGAAATTCATTATTTTTATTTTCGATTATTTTGACAATGGTATACGTTTTGATGCCAGAAGAAAACATTTCGAATGTAAATTTTAATATTTTAAAAAAAATTAAATGCGCGCTAAAATATGTTTAAAAAAAGTAGCGTTTTCATTGCTATCCGTGGTAACGGTACCAATAGGGGAAGTTTTTTTACTTAAATTTTATACTAAAATTTTATTATATTTTTTCGACTATTATTCACATCGGTATACGTCTTAATCCTAGGAGTAAACCTTACAAAGGAAAATTTTAATATTTAAAAAAAATTTAATGCTTGCTAGAATATGTTAAAATAAAGTGGCATTTTCATACGTGATCATGGTTATGGGACCAATAAGTAATGATTTTATACTGAAATTAATTATTTTTATTTTCGATTTTTTTGACAGTGGTATACGTCTTGATGCCAGAAGAAAACCATTCGAGTGTAAATTTTAATATTTTAAAAAATATTAAATGCGTGCTAAAATATGTTTAAAAAAAGTAGCGTTTTCATTGCTATCCGTAGTAATGGTACCAATAGGGGTAGGTTTTGTACTAAAATTTTATACTAAAATTTTATTGTTATTCTTCGACTATTATTCAAATTGATATACGTCTTAATTCAAAAAGTACACCTTATAAAGGAAAATTTTAATATTTTAAAAAAATTAAATGCGTGCTAAAATATGTTTAAAAAAAGTAGCGTTTTCATTGCTATCCGTGGTAATGGTACCAATAGGTGTAGGTTTTGTACTAAAATTTTATACTACAATTTTTTTGTTATTCTTCGGCTATTAATCAAATTGATATACGTCTTAAATCTAAATGTACACCTTACAAAGGAAAATATTAATATTTAAAAAAAATTTAACGCTTGCAAGAATATGTTTAAATAAAGTGGCATTTTCATACGCGTTCGTGGTTATGGCACCAATGGGTAATGATTTTATACCGAAATTAATTACTTTTATTTTCGATTATTTAAGCAATGGTATACGTCTTCATGCCAGGAGAAAACCTTTCGAGTGAAAATTTTAATATTTTAAAAAAAATTAAATGCGTGCTAAAATATGTTTAAAAAAAGTAGCGTTTTCATTGCTATCCGTAGTAATGGTACCAATAGGGGTAGGTTTTGTACTAAAATTTTATACTAAAATTTTATTGTTATTCTTCGACTATTATTCAAATTGATATACGTCTTAATTCAAAAAGTACACCTTACAAAGGAAAATTTTAATATTTTAAAAAAATTTAATGCTTGCAAGAATATGTTTAAATAAAGTGGCATTTTCATACGCGTTCATGGTTATGGCACCAATAAGTATTGATTTTATACTGAAATTCATTATTTTTATTTTCGATTATTTTGACAATGGTATACGTTTTGATGCCAGAAGAAAACATTTCGAATGTAAATTTTAATATTTTAAAAAAAATTAAATGCGCGCTAAAATATGTTTAAAAAAAGTAGCGTTTTCATTGCTATCCGTGGTAATGGTACCAATAGGGGTAGGTTTTGTACTAAAATTTTATACTAAAATTTTTTTGTTATTCTTCGACTATTATTAAAATTGATACACGTCTTAATTCTAAAAGTACACCTTATAAAGGAAAATTTTAATATTTTAAAAAAATTAAATGCGTGCTAAAATATGTTTAAAAAAAGTAGCGTTTTCATTGCTATCCGTGGTAATGGTACCAATAGGTGTAGGTTTTGTACTAAAATTTTATACTAAAATTTTATACTAAAATTTTATTATTATTTTTCGACTATTATTCACATCGGTATACATCTTAATCCTAGAAGTAAACCTTACAAAGCAAAATTTAAATATTTAAAAAAAATTTAATGCATGCTAAAATATGTTTAAATAAAGTGGTATTTTCATACGCGTTCATGGTTATGGCACCAATAAGTAATGATTTTATACTGAAATTAATTACTTTTATTTTCGATTATTTAAGCAATGGTATACGTCTTGATGCCAGGAGAAAACCTTTCGAGTGAAAATTTTAATATTTTAAAAAAAATTAAATGCGTGCTAAAATATGTTTAAAAAAAGTAGCGTTTTCATTGCTGTCCGTGGTCATGGTACAAATAGGGGTAGATTTTATACTAAAATTTTATACTAAAATTTTATTATTATTTTTCGACTATTATTCACATCGGTATACGTCTTAATCCTAAAAGTAAACCTTACAAAGCAAAATTTAAATATTTAAAAAAAATTTAATGCATGCTAAAATATGTTTAAATAAAGTGGTATTTTCATACGCGTTCATGGTTATGGCACCAATAAGTAATGATTTTATACTAAAATTCATTATTTTTATTTTCGATTATTATGACAATGGTATACGTTTTGATGCCAGAAGAAAACATTTCGAATGTAAATTTTAAAATTTAAAAAAAAAATTAAATGCGTGCAAAAATATGTTTAAAAAAGTAGCGTTTTCATTGCTATCCGTGGTAATAGTACCAATAGGGGTAAGTTTTATACTAAAATTTTATACTAAAATTTTATTATTATTTTTCGACTATTATTCACATCGATATACTTCTTAAATCTAAAAGTACACCTTACAAAGGAAAATTTTAATATTTAAAAAAAATTTAATGCTTGCAAGAATATGTTTAAATAAAGTGGCATTTTCATACGCGTTCATGGTTATGGCACCAATAAGTAATGTTTTTATACTAAAATTCATTATTTTTATTTTCGATTATTTTGACAATGGTATACGTTTTGATGCCAGAAGAAAACCTTTCGAGTGTAAATTTTAATATTTAAAAAAAAATTAAATGCGTGCTAAAATATGTTTAAAAAAAGTAGTGTTTTCATTGCTATCCGTGGTAATAGTACCAATAGGGGTAAGTTTTATACTAAAATTTTATACTAAAATTTTATTATTATTTTTCGACTATTATTCACATCGATATACGACTTAAATCTAAAAGTACACCTTACAAAGGAAAATTTTAATATTTAAAAAAAATTTAATGCTTGCAAGAATATGTTTAGATAAAGTGGCATTTTCATACGCGTTCATGGTTATGGCACCAATAAGTAATGATTTTATACTGAAATTCATTATTTTTATTTTCGATTATTTTGACAATGGTATAAGTCTTGATGCCAGAAGAAAACCTTTCGAGTGTAAATTTAAATATTTTAAAAAAAATTAAATGGGTTCTAAAATATGTTTAAAAAAGTAGCGTTTTCATTGCTTTCCAAGGTAAAGGTACCAATACGGGTAGATTTTATAGTTAAATTTTATACTAAAATTTTATTATTATTTTTCGACTATTATTCACATCGGTATACGTCTTAATCCTAGAAGTACACCTTACAAAGGAAAATTTTAATATTTAATAAAAATTTAATGCTTGCTAGAATATGTTAAAATAAAGTGGCATTTTCATACGTGATCATGGTTATGGGACCAATAAGTAATGATTTTATACTGAAATTAATTATTTTTATTTTCGATTTTTTTGACAATGGTATACGTCTTGATGCCAGAAGAAAACCTTTCCAGTGTAAATTTTAATATTTTAAAAAAAATTAAATGCGTGCTAAAATATGTTTAAAAAAGTAGCGTTTTCATTGCTGTCCGTGGTAATGGTACCAATAGGGGTAAGTTTTATACTAAAATTTTATACTATAATTTTATTATTATTTTTCGACTATTATTCACATCGATATACGACTTAAATCTAAAAGTACACCTTACAAAGGAAAATTTTAATATTTAAAAAAAATTTAATGCTTGCAAGAATATGTTTAAATAAAGTGGCATTTTCATACGCGTTCATGGTTATGGCACCAATAAGTATTGATTTTATACTGAAATTCATTATCTTTATTTTCGATTATTTTGACAATGGTATACGTTTTGATGCCAGAAGAAAACATTTCGAATGTAAATTTTAATATTTTAAAAATAATTAAATGCGCGCTAAAATATGTTTAAAAAAAGTAGCGTTTTCATTGTTATCCGTGGTAATGGTACCAATAGGGGAAGTTTTTATACTAAAATTTTATACTAAAATTTTATTATTATGTTTCGACTATTATTCACATCGGTATACGTCTTAATCCTAGAAGTAAAACATACAAAGCAAAACTTAAATATTTAAAAAAAATTTAATGCTTGCTAAAATATGTTTAAATAAAGTGGTATTGTCATACGCGTTCATGGTTATGGCACCAATAAGTAATGATTTTATACTAAAATTCATTATTTTTATTTTCGATTATTTTGACAATGGTATACGTTTTGATGCTAGAAGAAAACATTTCGAATGTAAATTTTAAAATTTTAAAAAAAAATTAAATGCGTGCAAAAATATGTTTAAAAAAAGTAGCGTTTTCATTGCTATCCGTGGTAATAGTACCAATAGGGGTAAGTTTTATACTAAAATTTTATACTAAAATTTTATTATTATTTTTTGACTATTATTCACATCGATATACGTCTTAAATCTAAACGTACACCTTACAAAGGAAAATATTAATATTTAAAAAAAATTTAACGCTTGCAAGAAAATGTTTAAATAAAGTGGCATTTTCATACGCGTTCATGGTTATGGCACCAATAAGTAATGATTTTATACTGAAATTCATAATTTTTATTTTCGATTATTTTGACAATGGTATACATTTTGATGCTAGAAGAAAACATTTCGAATGTAAATTTTAATATTTTAAAAAAAAATTAAATGCGTGCTAAAATATGTTTAAAAAAAGTAGCGTTTTCATTGCTATCCGTGGTAATGTTACCAATAGGGGTAGGTTTTGTACTAAAATTTTATTCTAAAATTTTTTTGTTATTCTTCGACTATTATTCAATTTGATATACGTCTTAATTCTAAAAGTACACCTTATAAAGGAAAATTTTAATATTTTAAAAAAAATTAATGCTTGCTAGAATATGTTTAAATAAAGTGGCATTTTCATACGCGTTCATGGTTATGGCACCAATGGGTAATGATTTTATACTGAAATTAATTACTTTTATTTTCGATTATTTAAGCAATGGTATACGTCTTGATGCCAGGAGAAAACCTTTCGAGTGAAAATTTTAATATTTTTAAAAAAATTAAATGCGTGCTAAAATATGTTTAAAAAAAGTAGCGTTTTCATTGCTGTCCGTGGTCATGGTACAAATAGGGGTAGATTTTATACTAAAATTTTATACTAAAATTTTATTATTATTTTTCGACTATTATTCACATCGGTATACGTCTTAATCCTAAAAGTAAACCTTACAAAGCAAAATTTAAATATTTAAAAAAAATTTAATGCATGCTAAAATATGTTTAAATAAAGTGGTATTTTCATACGCGTTCCTGGTTATGGCACCAATAAGTAATGATTTTATACTAAAATTCATTATTTTTATTTTCGATTATTATGACAATGGTATACGTTTTGATGCCAGAAGAAAACATTTCGAATGTAAATTTTAAAATTTAAAAAAAAAATTAAATGCGTGCAAAAATATGTTTAAAAAAGTAGCGTTTTCATTGCTATCCGTGGTAATAGTACCAATAGGGGTAAGTTTTATACTAAAATTTTATACTAAAATTTTATTATTATTTTTCGACTATTATTCACATCGATATACTTCTTAAATCTAAAAGTACACCTTACAAAGGAAAATTTTAATATTTAAAAAAAATTTAATGCTTGCAAGAATATGTTTAAATAAAGTGGCATTTTCATACGCGTTCATGGTTATGGCACCAATAAGTAATGATTTTATACTGAAATTCATTATTTTTATTTTCCATTATTTTGACAATGGTATACGTTTTGATGCCTGAAGAAAACATTTCGAATGTAAATTTTAATATTTTAAAAAAAAATTAAATGCGTGCTAAAATATGTTTAAAAAAAGTAGCGTTTTCATTGCTATCCGTGGTAATGGTACCAATAGGGGTAGGTTTTGTACTAAAATTTTATACTATAATTTTATTGTTATTCTTCGACTATTATCCAAATCGATATACGTCATAATTCTAAAAGTACACCTTATAAAGGAAAATTTTAATATTTTAAAAAAAATTAGTGCTTGCTAGAATATGTTTAAATAAAGTGGTATTTTCATACGCGTTCATGGTTATGGCACGAATGGGTAATGATTTTATACTGAAATTAATTATTTTTATTTTCGATTATTTAAGCAATGGTATACGTCTTGATGCCAGGAGAAAACCTTTCGAGTGTAAATTTAAATATTTTAAAAAAAATTAAATGAGTTCTAAAATATGTTTAAAAAAGTAGCGTTTTCATTGCTTTCCAAGGTAAAGGTACCAATACGGGTAGATTTTATAGTTAAATTTTATACTAAAATTTTATTATTATTTTTCGACTATTAATCACATCGGTATACGTCTTAATCCTAGAAGTACACCTTACAAAGGAAAATTTTAATATTTAATAAAAATTTAATGCTTGCAAGAATATGTTTAAATAAAGTGGCATTTTCATACGCGTTCATGGTTATGGCACCAATAAGTATTGATTTTATACTGAAATTCATTATCTTTATTTTCGATTATTTTGACAATGGTATACGTTTTGATGCCAGAAGAAAACATTTCGAATGTAAATTTTAATATTTTAAAAATAATTAAATGCGCGCTAAAATATGTTTAAAAAAAGTAGCGTTTTCATTGCTATCCGTGGTAATGGTACCAATAGGGGAAGTTTTTATACTAAAATTTTATACTAAAATTTTATTATTATGTTTCGACTATTATTCACATCGGTATACGTCTTAATCCTAGAAGTAAAACATACAAAGCAAAACTTAAATATTTAAAAAAAATTTAATGCTTGCTAAAATATGTTTAAATAAAGTGGTATTGTCATACGCGTTCATGGTTATGGCACCAATAAGTAATGATTTTATACTAAAATTCATTATTTTTATTTTCGATTATTTTGACAATGGTATACGTTTTGATGCTAGAAGAAAACATTTCGAATGTAAATTTTAAAATTTTAAAAAAAAATTAAATGCGTGCAAAAATATGTTTAAAAAAAGTAGCGTTTTCATTGCTATCCGTGGTAATAGTACCAATAGGGGTAAGTTTTATACTAAAATTTTATACTAAAATTTTATTATTATTTTTCGACTATTATTCACATCGATATACTTCTTAAATCTAAAAGTACACCTTACAAAGGAAAATTTTAATATTTAAAAAAAATTTAATGCTTGCAAGAATATGTTTAAATAAAGTGGCATTTTCATACGCGTTCATGGTTATGGCACCAATAAGTAATGATTTTATACTGAAATTCATTATTTTTATTTTCCATTATTTTGACAATGATATACGTTTTGATGCCTGAAGAAAACATTTCGAATGTAAATTTTAATATTTTAAAAAAAAATTAAATGCGTGCTAAAATATGTTTAAAAAAAGTAGCGTTTTCATTGCTATCCGTGGTAATGGTACCAATAGGGGTAGGTTTTGTACTAAAATTTTATACTATAATTTTATTGTTATTCTTCGACTATTATCCAAATCGATATACGTCATAATTCTAAAAGTACACCTTATAAAGGAAAATTTTAATATTTTAAAAAAAATTAGTGCTTGCTAGAATATGTTTAAATAAAGTGGCATTTTCATACGCGTTCATGGTTATGGCACGAATGGGTAATGATTTTATACTGAAATTAATTATTTTTATTTTCGATTATTTAAGCAATGGTATACGTCTTGATGCCAGGAGAAAACCTTTCGAGTGTAAATTTAAATATTTTAAAAAAAATTAAATGAGTTCTAAAATATGTTTAAAAAAGTAGCGTTTTCATTGCTTTCCAAGGTAAAGGTACCAATACGGGTAGATTTTATAGTTAAATTTTATACTAAAATTTTATTATTATTTTTCGACTATTATTCACATCGGTATACGTCTTAATCCTAGAAGTACACCTTACAAAGGAAAATTTTAATATTTAATAAAAATTTAATGCTTGCAAGAATATGTTTAAATAAAGTGGCATTTTCATACGCGTTCATGGTTATGGCACCAATAAGTATTGATTTTATACTGAAATTCATTATCTTTATTTTCGATTATTTTGACAATGGTATACGTTTTGATGCCAGAAGAAAACATTTCGAATGTAAATTTTAATATTTTAAAAATAATTAAATGCGCGCTAAAATATGTTTAAAAAAAGTAGCGTTTTCATTGCTATCCGTGGTAATGGTACCAATAGGGGAAGTTTTTATACTAAAATTTTATACTAAAATTTTATTATTATGTTTCGACTATTATTCACATCGGTATACGTCTTAATCCTAGAAGTAAAACATACAAAGCAAAACTTAAATATTTAAAAAAAATTTAATGCTTGCTAAAATATGTTTAAATAAAGTGGTATTGTCATACGCGTTCATGGTTATGGCACCAATAAGTAATGATTTTATACTAAAATTCATTATTTTTATTTTCGATTATTTTGACAATGGTATACGTTTTGATGCTAGAAGAAAACATTTCGAATGTAAATTTTAAAATTTTAAAAAAAAATTAAATGCGTGCAAAAATATGTTTAAAAAAAGTAGCGTTTTCATTGCTATCCGTGGTAATAGTACCAATAGGGGTAAGTTTTATACTAAAATTTTATACTAAAATTTTATTATTATTTTTCGACTATTATTCACATCGATATACGTCTTAAATCTAAACGTACACCTTACAAAGAAAAATATTAATATTTAAAAAAAATTTAACGCTTGCAAGAATATGTTTAAATAAAGTGGCATTTTCATACGCGTTCATGGTTATGGCACCAATGGGTAATGATTTTATACTGAAATTAATTACTTTTATTTTCGATTATTTAAGCAATGGTATACGTCTTGATGCCAGGAGAAAACCTTTCGAGTGAAAATTTTAATATTTTAAAAAAAATTAAATGCGTGCTAAAATATGTTTAAAAAAAGTAGCGTTTTCATTGCTGTCCGTGGTCATGGTACAAATAGGGGTAGATTTTATACTAAAATTTTATACTAAAATTTTATTATTATTTTTCGACTATTATTCACATCGGTATACGTCTTAATCCTAAAAGTAAACCTTACAAAGCAAAATTTAAATATTTAAAAAAAATTTAATGCATGCTAAAATATGTTTAAATAAAGTGGTATTTTCATACGCGTTCATGGTTATGGCACCAATAAGTAATGATTTTATACTAAAATTCATTATTTTTATTTTCGATTATTATGACAATGGTATACGTTTTGATGCCAGAAGAAAACATTTCAATTGTAAATTTTTAAATTTAAAAAAAAAATTAAATGCGTGCAAAAATATGTTTAAAAAAGTAGCGTTTTCATTGCTATCCGTGGTAATAGTACCAATAGGGGTAAGTTTTATACTAAAATTTTATACTAAAATTTTATTATTATTTTTCGACTATTATTCACATCGATATACTTCTTAAATCTAAAAGTACACCTTACAGAGGAAAATTTTAATATTTAAAAAAAATTTAATGCTTGCAAGAATATGTTTAAATAAAGTGGCATTTTCATACGCGTTCATGGTTATGGCACCAATAAGTAATGATTTTATACTGAAATTCATTATTTTTATTTTCGATTATTTTGACAATGGTATACGTTTTGATGCCTGAAGAAAACATTTCGAATGTAAATTTTAATATTTTAAAAAAAAATTAAATGCGTGCTAAAATATGTTTAAAAAAAGTAGCGTTTTCATTGCTATCCGTGGTAATGGTACCAATAGGGGTAGGTTTTGTACTAAAATTTTATACTATAATTTTATTGTTATTCTTCGACTATTATCCAAATCGATATACGTCATAATTCTAAAAGTACACCTTATAAAGGAAAATTTTAATATTTTAAAAAAAATTAGTGCTTGCTAGAATATGTTTAAATAAAGTGGCATTTTCATACGCGTTCATGGTTATGGCACGAATGGGTAATGATTTTATACTGAAATTAATTATTTTTATTTTCGATTATTTAAGCAATGATATACGTCTTGATGCCAGGAGAAAACCTTTCGAGTGTAAATTTAAATATTTTAAAAAAAATTAAATGAGTTCTAAAATATGTTTAAAAAAGTAGCGTTTTCATTGCTTTCCAAGGTAAAGGTACCAATACGGGTAGATTTTATAGTTAAATTTTATACTAAAATTTTATTATTATTTTTCGACTATTATTCACATCGGTATACGTCTTAATCCTAGAAGTACACCTTACAAAGGAAAATTTTAATATTTAATAAAAATTTAATGCTTGCTAGAATATGTTAAAATAAAGTGGTATTTTCATACGTGATCATGGTTATGGGACCAATAAGTAATGATTTCATACTGAAATTAATTATTTTTATTTTCGATTTTTTTGACAATGGTATACGTCTTGATGCCAGAAGAAAACCTTTCGAGTGTAAATTTTAATATTTTAAAAAAAATTAAATGCGTGCTAAAATATGTTTAAAAAAAGTAGCGTTTTCATTGCTGTCCGTGGTAATGGTACCAATAGGGGTATATTTTATACTTAAATTTTATACTAAAATTTTATTATTATTTTTCGACTATTATTCACATCGGTATACGTCTTAATCCTAGAAGTAAACCTTACTAAGGAAAATTTTAATATTTAAAAAAAATTTAATGCTTGCTAGAATATGTTTAAATAAAGTGGTATTTTCATACGCGTTCATGGTTATGGCACCAATAAGTAATGAATTTATACTAAAATTCATTATTTTTATTTTCGATTATTTTGACAATGGTATACGTTTTGATGCCAGAAGAAAACCTTCCGAGTGTAAATTTTAATATTTTAAAAAAAATTAAATGCGTGCTAAAATATGTTTAAAAAAAGTAGTGTTTTCATTTCTATCCGTGGTATTAGTACCAATAGGGGTAAGTTTTATACTAAAATTTTATTACAAAATTTTATTATTATTTTTCGACTATTATTCACATCGATATACGACTTAAATCTAAAAGTACACCTTACAAAGGAAAATTTTAATATTTAAAAAAAATTTAATGCTTGCAAGAATATGTTTAGATAAAGTGGCATTTTCATACGCGTTCATGGTTATGGCACCAATAAGTAATGATTTTATACTGAAATTCATTATTTTTATTTTCGATTATTTTGACAATGGTATACGTTTTGATGCCAGAAGAAAACATTTCGAATGTAAATTTTAATATTTTAAAAATAATTAAATGCGCGCTAAAATATGTTTAAAAAAAGTAGCGTTTTCATTGCTATCCGTGGTAATGGTACCAATAGGGGTAGATTTTATACTAAAATTTTATACTAAAATTTTATTATTATTTTTCGACTATTATTCACATCGGTATACGTCTTAATCCTAAAAGTAAACCTTACAAAGCAAAATTTAAATATTTAAAAAAAATTTAATGCATGCTAAAATATGTTTAAATAAAGTGGTATTTTCATACGCGTTCATGGTTATGGCACCAATAAGTAATGATTTTATACTAAAATTCATTATTTTTATTTTCGATTATTATGACAATGGTATACGTTTTGATGCCAGAAGAAAACATTTCGAATGTAAATTTTAAAATTTAAAAAAAAAATTAAATGCGTGCAAAAATATGTATAAAAAAGTAGCGTTTTCATTGCTATCCGTGGTAATAGTACCAATAGGGGTAAGTTTTATACTAAAATTTTATACTAAAATTTTATTATTATTTTTCGACTATTATTCACATCGATATACTTCTTAAATCTAAAAGTACACCTTACAAAGGAAAATTTTAATATTTAAAAAAAATTTAATGCTTGCAAGAATATGTTTAAATAAAGTGGCATTTTCATACGCGTTCATGGTTATGGCACCAATAAGTAATGATTTTATACTAAAATTCATTATTTTTATTTTCGATTATTTTGACAATGGTATACGTTTTGATGCCAGAAGAAAACCTTTCGAGTGTAAATTTTAATATTTTAAAAAAAATTAAATGCGTGCTAAAATATGTTTAAAAAAAGTAGTGTTTTCATTGCTATCCGTGGTAATAGTACCAATAGGGGTAAGTTTTATACTAAAATTTTATACTAAAATTTTATTATTATTTTTCGACTATTATTCACATCGATATACGACTTAAATCTAAAAGTACACCTTACAAAGGAAAATTTTAATATTTAAAAAAAATTTAATGCTTGCAAGAATATGTTTAGATAAAGTGGCATTTTCATACGCGTTCATGGTTATGGCACCAATAAGTAATGATTTTATACTGAAATTCATTATTTTTATTTTCGATTATTTTGACAATAGTATACGTTTTGATGCCAGAAGAAAACGTTTTGAATTTAAATTTTAATATTTTAAAAAAAATTAAATGTGCGCTAAAATATGTTTAAAAAAAGTAGCGTTTTCATTGCTGTCCGTGGTAATGGTACCAATAGTAGTAGATTTTATACTAAAATTTTATACTAAAATTTTATTATTAATTTTCGACTATTATTCACATCGGTATACGTCTTAATCCTAGAAGTAAACCTTACAAAGCAAAATTAAAATATTTTAAAAAAATTTAATGCATGCTAAAATATGTTTAAATAAAGTGGTATTTTCATACGCGTTCATGGTTATGGCACCAATAAGTAATGAATTTATACTAAAATTCATTATTTTTATTTTCGATTATTTTGACAATGGTATACGTTTTGATGCCAGAAGAAAACCTTCCGAGTGTAAATTTTAATATTTTAAAAAAAATTAAATGCGTGCTAAAATATGTTTAAAAAAAGTAGTGTTTTCATTGCTATCCGTGGTATTAGTACCAATAGGGGTAAGTTTTATACTAAAATTTTATACTAAAATTTTATTATTATTTTTCGACTATTATTCACATCGATATACGACTTAAATCTAAAAGTACACCTTACAAAGGAAAATTTTAATATTAAAAAAAAATTTAATGCTTGCAAGAATATGTTTAGATAAAGTGGCATTTTCATACGCGTTCATGGTTATGGCACCAATAAGTAATGATTTTATACTGAAATTCATTATTTTTATTTTCGATTATTTTGACAATGGTATACGTTTTGATGCCAGAAGAAAACATTTCGAATTTAAATTATAATATTTTAAAAAAAAATAAATGCGCGCTAAAATATGTTTAAAAAAAGTAGCGTTTTCATTGCTATCCGTGGTAATGGTACCAATAGGGGTAGATTTTATACTTAAATTTTATACTAAAATTTTATTATTATTTTTCGACGATTATTCACATCGGTATACGTCTTAATCCTAGAAGTAAACCTTACAAAGGAAAATTTTAATATTTAAAAAAATTTAATGCTTGCTAGAATATGTTTAAATAAAGTGGCATTTTCATACGCGTTCATGGATATGGCACCAGTAAGTAATGATTTTATACTCAAATTAATATTTTTATTTTCGATTATTTTGACAATGGTATAAGTCTTGATGCCAGAAGAAAACCTTTCGAGTGTGAATTTTAATATTTTAAAAAAATTAAATGCGTGCTAAAATATGTTTAAAAAAAGTAGCGTCTTCATTGCTGTCCGTTATAATGGTACCAATAGGGGTAGATTTTATACTAAACATTTATACTAAAATTTTATTACTATTTTTCGACTATTATTCACATCGGTATACGTCTTAATCCTAGAAGTAAACCTTACAAAGGAAAATTTTAATATTTAAAAAAAATTTAATGCTTGCTAGAATATGTTTAAATAAAGTGACATCTTCATACGCGTTCAAGGATATGGCACCAGTAAGTAATGATTTTATACTGAAATTAATATTTTTATTTTCGATTATTTTGACAATGGTATACGTTTTGATGCCAGAAGAAAACATTTCGAATGTAAATTTAAAAATTTAAAAAAAAAATTATATGCGTGCAAAAATATGTTTAAAAAAAGTAGCGTTTTCATTGCTATCCGTGGTAATAGTACCAATAGGGGTAAGTTTTATACTAAAATTTTATTATTATTTTTCGACTATTATTCACATGGATATACGTCTTAAATATAAATGTACACCTTACAAAGGAAAATATTAATATTTAAAAAAAATTTAACGCTTGCATGAATATGTTTAAATAAAGTGGCATTTTCATACGCGTTCATGGTTTTGGCACCAATAAATAATGATTTTATACTGAAATTCATTATTTTTTTTTCGATTATTTTGACAATGGTATACGTTTTGATGCCAGAAGAAAACATTTCAAATGTAAATTTTAATATTTTAAAAAAAAATTAAATGCGTGCTAAAATATGTTTAAAAAAAGTAGCGTTTTCATTGCTATCCGTGGTAATGGTACCAATAGGGGTAGGTTTTGTACTAAAATTTTATACCAAAAATTTATTGTTATTCTTCGACTATTATTCAAATTGATATACGTCTTAATTCTAAAAGTACTCCTTACAAAGGAAAATTTTAATATTTAAAAAAAATTTAATGCTTGCAAGAATAAGTTTAAATAAAGTGGCATTTTCATACGCGTTCATGGTTATGGCACCAATGGGTAATGATTTTATACTGAAATTAATTACTTTTATTTTCGATTATTTAAGCAATGGTATACGTTTTGATGCCAGAAGAAAACATTTCAAATGTAAATTTTAATATTTTAAAAAAAAATTAAATGCGTGCTAAAATATGTTTAAAAAAAGTAGCGTTTTCATTGCTATCCGTGGTAATGGTACTAATAGGGGTAGGTTTTGTACTAAAATTTTATACCAAAAATTTATTGTTATTCTTCGACTATTATTCAAATTGATATACGTCTTAATCCTAGAAGTAAACCTTACTAAGGAAAATTTTAATATTTAAAAAAAATTTAATGCATGCTAAAATATGTTTAAATAAAGTGGTATTTTCATACGCGTTCATGGTTATGGCACCAATAAGTAATGATTTTATACTAAAATTCATTATTTTTATTTTCGATTATTTTGACAATGGTATACGTTTTGATGCCAGAAGAAAACATTTCGAATGTAAATTTTAAAATTTAAAAAAAAAATAAACGCGTGCAAAAATATGTTTAAAAAAGTAGCGTTTTCATTGCTATGCGTGGTAATAATACCAATAGGGGTAAGTTTTATACTAAAATTTTATACTAAAATTTTATTATTATTTTTCGACTATTATTCACATCGATATACGTCTTAAATCTAAAAGTACACCTTACAAAGGAAAATTTTAATATTTAAAAAAAATTTAATGCTTGCTAGAATATGTTTAAATAAAGTGGCATTTTCATACGCTTTTATGGTTATGGCACCAGTAAGTAATGATTTTATACTGATATTAATATTTTTATTTTCGATTATTTTGACAATGGTATAAGTCTTGATGCCAGAAGAAAACCTTTCGAGTGTAAATTTTAATATTTTAAAAAAAATTAAATGCGTTCTAAAATATGTTTAAAAAAGTAGCGTTTTCATTGCTTTCCAAGGTAATGGTACCAATACGGGTAGATTTTATACTTAAATTTTATACTAAAATTTTATTATTATTTTTCGACTATTATTCACATCGGTATACGTCTTAATCCTAGAAGTACACCTTACAAAGGAAAGTTTTAATATTTAAAAAAAATTTAATGCTTGCTAGAATATGTTAAAATAAAGTGGCATTTTCATACGTGATCAAGGTTATGGGACCAATAAGTAATGATTTTATACTGAAATTAATTATTTTTATTTTCGATTTTTTTTACAGTGGTATCAGTCTTGATGCCAGAAGAAAACCTTTCGAGTGTAAATTTTAATATTTTAAAAAAAATTAAATGCGTGCTAAAATATGTTTAAAAAAAGTAGCGTTTTCATTGCTGTCCGTGGTATTGGTACCAATAGGGGTAAGTTTTATACTAAAATTTTATACTAAAATTTTATTATTATTTTTCGACTATTATTCACATCGATATACGACTTAAATCTAAAAGTACACCTTACAAAGGAAAATTTTAATATTTAAAAAAAATTTTAAGCTTGCAAGAATATGTTTAAATAAAGTGGCATTTTCATACGCGTTCATGGTTATGGCACCAATAAGTATTGATTTTATACTGAAATTCATCATTTTTTTTTCGATTATTTTTACAATGGTATACGTTTTGATGCCAGAAGAAAACATTTCGAATGTAAATTTTAATATTTTAAAAAAAATTAAATGCGCGCTAAAATATGTTTAAAAAAATTAGCGTTTTCATTGCTATCCGTGGTAATGGTACCAATAGGGGAAGTTTTTATACTTAAATTTTATACTAAAATTTTATTATTATTTTTCGACTATTATTCACATCGATATACGACTTAAATCTAAAAGTACACCTTACAAAGGAAAATTTTAATATTTAAAATAAATTTTAAGCTTGCAAGAATATGTTTAAATAAAGTGGCATTTTCATACGCGTTCATGGTTATGGCACCAATAAGTATTGATTTTATACTGAAATTCATTATTTTTTTTTCGATTATTTTTACAATGGTATACGTTTTGATGCCAGAAGAAAACATTTCGAATGTAAATTTAAAAATTTTAAAAAAAAATTATATGCGTGCAAAAATATGTTTAAAAAATGTAGCGTTTTCATTGCTATCCGTGGTAATAGTACCAATAGGGGTAAGTTTTATACTAAAATTTTATTATTATTTTTCGACTATTATTCACATCGATATACGTCTTAAATATAAATGTACACCTTACAAAGGAAAATATTAATATTTAAAAAAAATTTAACGCTTGCATGAATATGTTTAAATAAAGTGGCATTTTCATACGCGTTCATGGTTTTGGCACCAATAAATAATGATTTTATACTGAAATTCATTATTTTTATTTTCGATTATTTTGACAATGGTAGACGTTTTGATGCCAGAAGAAAACATTTCGAATGTAAATTTTAATATTTTAAAAAAAATTAAATGCGCGCTAAAATATGTTTAAAAAAAGTAGCGTTTTCATTGCTATCCGTGGTAACGGTACCAATAGGGGAAGTTTTTATACTTAAATTTTATACTAAAATTTTATTATATTTTTTCGACTATTATTCACATCGGTATACGTCTTAATCCTAGGAGTAAACCTTACAAAGGAAAATTTTAATATTTAAAAAAAATTTAATGCATGCTAAAATATGTTTAAATAAAGTGGCATTTTCATACGCGTTCATGGTTATGGCACCAATAAATAATGATTTTATACTGAAATTCATTATTTTTATTTTCGATTATTTTGACAATGGTAGACGTTTTGATGCCAGAAGAAAACATTTCGAATGTAAATTTTAAAATTTTAAAAAAAAATTAAATGCGTGCAAAAATATGTTTAAAAAAGTAGCGTTTTCATTGTTATCCGTGGTAATAGTACCAATAGGGGTAAGTTTTATACTAAAACTTTTTACTAAAATTTTATTATTATTTTTCGACTATTATACACTTCGATATACGTCTTAAATCTAAAAGTACACCTTACAAAGGAAAATTTTAATATTTAAAAAAAATTTAATGCTTGCAAGAATATGTTTAAATAAAGTGGCATTTTCATACGCGTTCATGGTTATGGCACCAATAAGTATTGATTTTATACTGAAATTCATTATTTTTATTTTCGATAATTTTGACAATGGTACACGTTTTGATGCCAGAAGAAAACATTTCGAATGTAAATTTTAATATTTTAAAAAAAATTAAATGCGCGCTAAAATATGTTTAAAAAAAGTAGTGTTTTCATTGCTATCCGTGGTAATGGTACCAATAGGGGAAGTTTTTATACTTAAATTTTATACTAAAATTTTATTATTATTTTTCGACTAATATTCACATCGGTATACGTCTTAATCCTAGAAGTAAACCTTACAAAGGAAAATTTTAATATTTAAAAAAAATTTAATGCTTGCTAGAATATGTTTAAATAAAGTGGCATTTTCATACGCGTTCAAGGATATGGCACCAGTAAGTAATGATTTTATACTGAAATTAATATTTTTATTTTCGATTATTTTGACAATGGTATAAGTCTTGATGCCAGAAGAAAACCTTTCGAGTGTTAATTTTAATATTTTAAATAAAAATTAAATGCGTGCAAAAATATGTTTAAAAAAAGTAGCGTTTTCATTGCTATCCGTGGTAATAGTACCAATAGGGGTAAGTTTTATACTAAAATTTTATACTAAAATTTTATTATTATTTTTCGACTATTATTCACATCGATATACGTCTTAAATCTAAATGTACACCTTACAAAGGAAAATATTAATATTTAAAAAAAATTTATCGCTTGCAAGAATATGTTTAAATAAAGTGGCATTTTCATACGCGTTCATGGTTATGGCACCAATAAGTATTGATTTTATACTGAAATTCATTATTTTTATTTTCGATTATTTTGACAATGGTATACGTTTTGATGCCAGAAGAAAACATTTCGAATGTAAATTTTAATATTTTAAAAAAAATTAAATGCGCGCTAAAATATGTTTAATAAAGTAGCGTTTTCATTGCTATCCGTGGTAATGGTACCAATAGGGGAAGTTTTTATACTTAAATTTTATACTAAAATTTTATTATTATTTTTCGACTATTATTCACATCGGTATACGTCTTAATCCTAGAAGTAAACCTTACAAAGGAATATTTTAATATTTAAAAAAATCTTAATGCTTGCTAGAATATGTTTAAATAAAGTGGCATTTTCATACGCGTTCAAGGATATGGCACCAGTAAGTAATGATTTTATACTGATATTAATATTTTTATTTTCGATTATTTTGACAATGGTATAAGTCTTGATGCCAGAAGAAAACCTTTTGAGTGTTAATTTTAATATTTTAAATAAAGTAAATGCGTGCTAAAATATGTTTAAAAAAAGTAGCGTTTTCATTGCTGTCCGTGGTCATGGTACCAATAGGGGTAGATTTTATACTAAAATTTAATACTAAAATTTTATTATTATTTTTCGACTATTATTCACATCGGTATACGTCTTAATCCTAGAAGTAAAACTTACAAAGCAAAATTTAAATATTTAAAAAAAATTTAATGCTTGCTAAAATATGTTTAAATAAAGTGGAATTTTCATACGCGTTCATGGTTATGGCACCAATAAGTAAAGATTTTATACTAAAATTCATTATTTTTATTTTTGATTATTTTGACAATGGTATACGTTTTGATGCCAGAACAAAACATTTCGAATGTAAATTTTAAAATTTTTAAAAAAAAATAAATGCGTGCAAAAATATGTTTAAAAAAAGTAGCGTTTTCATTGCTATCCGTGGTAATAGTACCAATAGGGGTAAGTTTTATACTAAAATTTTATACTAAAATTTTATTATTATTTTTAGACTATTATTCACATCGCTATACGTCTTAAATCTAAAAGTACACCTTACAAAGGAAAATTTTAATATTTAAAAAAAAATTAGTGCTTGCAAGAATATGTTTAAATAAATTGGCATTTTCATACGCGTTCATGGTTATGGCACCAATAAGTATTTATTTTATACTGAAATTCATTATTTTTATTTTCGATTATTTTTACAATGGTATACGTTTTGATGCCAGAAGAAAACATTTCGAATGTAAATTTTAATATTTTAAAAAAAATTAAATGCGCGCTAAAATATATTTAAAAAAAGTAGCGTTTTCATTGCTATCCGTGGTAATGGTACCAATAGGGGAAGTTTTTATACTTAAATTTTATTCTAAAATTTTATTATTATTTTTCGACTATTATTCACATCGGTATACGTCTTAATCCTAGAAGTAAAACTTACAAAGCAAAATTTAAATATTTAAAAAAAATTTAATGCTTGCTAAAATATGTTTAAATAAAGTGGAATTTTCATACGCGTTCATGGTTATGGCACCAATAAGTAATGATTTTATACTAAAATTCATTATTTTTATTTTTGATTATTTTGACAATGGTATACGTTTTGATGCCAGAAGAAAACATTTCGAATGTAAATTTTAAAATTTTTAAAAAAAATTAAATGCGTGCAAAAATATGTTTAAAAAAAGTAGCGTTTTCATTGCTATCCGTGGTAATAGTACCAATAGGGGTAAGTTTTATACTAAAATTTTATACTAAAATTTTATTATTATTTTTCGACTATTATTCACATCGATATACGTCTTAAATCTAAATGTACACCTTACAAAGGAAAATATTAATATTTAAAAAAAATTTAACGCTTGAAGAATATGTTTAAATAAAGTGGCATTTTCATACGCGTTCATGGTTATGGCACCGATAAGTAATGATTTTATACTGAAATTCATTATTTTTATTTTCGATTTTTTTGACAATGG
This sequence comes from Zhengitettix transpicula, assembly GCA_037074705.1. Taxonomy (NCBI): domain Eukaryota; kingdom Metazoa; phylum Arthropoda; class Insecta; order Orthoptera; family Tetrigidae; genus Zhengitettix; species Zhengitettix transpicula. The sequence continues at coordinate 246,060 of JAYJMR010000025.1, forward strand.
TATACGTTTTGATGCCAGAAGAAAACATTTCGAATGTAAATTTTAATATTTTAAAAAAAAATTAAATGCGTGCTAAAATATGTTTAAAAAAAGTAGCGTTTTCATTGCTATCCGTGGTAATGGTACCAATAGGGGTAGGTTTTGTACTAAAATTTTATACTAAAATTTTATTGTTATTTTTCGACTATTATTCACATCGGTATATGTCTTAATCCTAGAAGTACACCTTACAAAGGAAATTTTTATATTTAAAAAAAATTTAATGCTTGCTAGAATATGTTTAAATAAAGTGGCATTTTCATACGCGTTTATGGTTATGGCACCAGTAAGTAATGATTTTATACTGATATTAATAATTTTATTTTCGATTATTTTGACAATGGTATAAGTCTTGATGCCAGAAGAAAACCTTTCGAGTGTTAATTTTAATATTTTAAATAAAAATTAAATGCGTGCAAAAATATGTTTAAAAAAAGTAGCGTTTTCATTGCTATCCGTGGTAATAGTACCAATAGGGGAAGTTTTTATACTTAAATTTTATACTAAAATTTTATTATTATTTTTCGACTATTATTCACATCGATATACGACCTAAATCTAAAAGTACACCTTACAAAGGAAAATTTTAATATTTAAAAAAAAATTAATGCTTGCAAGAATATGTTTAAATAAAGTGGCATTTTCATACGCGTTCATGGTTATGGCACCAATAAGTATTGATTTTATACTGAAATTCATTATTTTTATTTTCGATTATTTTTACAATGGTATACGTTTTGATGCCAGAAGAAAACATTTCGAATGTAAATTTTAATATTTTAAAAAAAATTAAATGCGCGCTAAAATATATTTAAAAAAAGTAGCGTTTTCATTGCTATCTGTGGTAATGGTACCAATAGGGGAAGTTTTTATACTTAAATTTTATACTAAAATTTTATTATTATTTTTCGACTATTATTCACATCGGTATACGTTTTAATCCTAGAAGTAAACCTTACAAAGGAAAATTTTAATATTTAAAAAAAATTTAATGCTTGCTAGAATATGTTTAAATAAAGTGGCATTTTCATACGCGTTCAAGGATATGGCACCAGTAAGTAATGATTTAATACTGAAATTAATATTTTTATTTTCGATTATTTTGACAATGGTATAAGTCTTGATGCCAGAAGAAAACCTTTCGAGTGTTAATTTTAATATTTTAAATAAAAATTAAATGCGTGCAAAAATATGTTTAAAAAAAGTAGCGTTTTCATTGCTATCCGTGGTAATAGTACCAATAGGGGTAAGTTTTATACTAAAATTTTATACTAAAATTTTATTATTATTTTTCGACTATTATTCACATCGATATACGTCTTAAATCTAAATGTACACCTTACAAAGGAAAATATTAATATTTAAAAAAATCTTAATGCTTGCTAGAATATGTTTAAATAAAGTGGCATTTTCATACGCGTTCAAGGATATGGCACCAGTAAGTAATGATTTTATACTGAAATTAATATTTTTATTTTCGATTATTTTGACAATGGTATAAGTCTTGATGCCAGAAGAAAACATTTCGATTGTTAATTTTAATATTTTAAATAAATTAAATGCGTGCTAAAATATGTTTAAAAAAAGTAGCGTTTTCATTGCTGTCCGTGGTCAGGGTACCAATAGGGGTAGATTTTATACTAAAATTTTATACTAAAATTTTATTATTATTTTTCGACTATTATTCACATCGGTATACGTCTTAATCCTAGAAGTAAAACTTACAAAGCAAAATTTAAATATTTAAAAAAAATTTAATGCTTGCTAAAATATGTTTAAATAAAGTGGAATTTTCATACGCGTTCATGGTTATGGCACCAATAAGTCATGATTTTATACTGAAATTCTATATTTTTATTTTCGATTTTTTTGACAATGGTATACGTCTTGATGCCAGAAGAAAACATTTCGAATGTAAATTTTAATATTTTAAAAAAAAATTAAATGCGTGCTAAAATATGTTTAAAAAAAGTAGCGTTTTCATTGCTTTCCGTGGTAATGGTACCAATAGGGGAAGGTTTTTTACTAAAATTTTAAACTAAAAGTTTAATGTTATTCTTCGACTATTATTCAAATTGATATACGTCTTAATTCTAAAAGTACACCTTACAAAGGAAATTTTTATATTTAAAAAAAATTTAATGCTTGCTAGAATATGTTTAAATAAAGTGGCATTTTCATACGCGTTTATGGTTATGGCACCAGTAAGTAATGATTTTATACTGATATTAATATTTTTATTTTCGATTATTTTGACAATGGTATAAGTCTTGATGCCAGAAGAAAACCTTTCGAGTGTAAATTTTAATATTTTAAAAAAAATTAAATGCGTTCTAAAATATGTTTAAAAAAGTAGCGTTTTCATTGCTTTCCAAGGTAATGGTACCAATACGGGTAGATTTTATACTTAAATTTTATACTAAAATTTTATTATTATTTTTCGACTATTATTCACATCGGTATATGTCTTAATCCTAGAAGTAAACCTTACAAAGGAAAAATTTAATATTTAAAAAAATTTAATGCTTGCAAGAATATGTTTAAATAAAGTGGCATTTTCATATGCGTTCATGGTTATGGCACCAATAAGTAATGATTTTATACTGAAATTCATTATTTTTTTTTTCGATTATTTTGACAATGGTATACGTTTTGATGCCTGAAGAAAACATTTCGAGTGTTAATTTTAATATTTAAAATAAAAATTAAATGCGTGCAAAAATATGTTTAAAAAAAGTAGCGTTTTCATTGCTATCCGTGGTAATAGTACCAATAGGGGTAAGTTTTATACTAAAATTTTATACTAAAATTTTATTATTATTTTTCGACTATTATTCACATCGATATACGTCTTAAATCTAAATGTACACCTTACAAAGGAAAATATTAATATTTAAAAAAAATTTAACGCTTGCAAGAATATGTTTAAATAAAGTGGCATTTTCATACGCGTTCATGTTTATGGCACCAATAAGTCATGATTTTATACTGAAATTCATTATTTTTATTTTCGATTTTTTTGACAATGGTATACGTTTTGATGCCAGAAGAAAACATTTCGAATGTAAATTTTAATATTTAAAAAAAAAATTAAATGCGCGCTAAAATATGTTTAAAAAAAGTAGCGTTTTCATTGCTATCCGTGGTAATGGTACCAATAGGGAAAGGTTTTTTACTAAAATTTTATACTAAAATTTTATTGTTATTCTTCGACTATTATTCAAATTGATATACGTCTTAATTCTAAAAGTACACCTTACAAAGGAAATTTTTATATTTAAAAAAATCTTAATGCTTGCTAGAATATGTTTAAATAACGTGGCATTTTCATACGCGTTCAAGGATATGGCACCAGTAAGTAATGATTTTATACTGAAATTAATATTTTTATTTTCGCTTATTTTGACAATGGTATAAGTCTTGATGCCAGAAGAAAACCTTTCGAGTTTTAATTTTAATATTTTAAATAAATTAAATGCGTGCTAAAATATGTTTAAAAAAAGTAGCGTTTTCATTGCTGTCCGTGGTCATGGTAACAATAGGGGTAGATTTTATACTAAAATTTTATACTAAAATTTTATTATTATTTTTCGACTATTATTCACATCGGTATACGTCTTAATCCTAGAAGTAAAACTTACAAAGCAAAATTTAAATATTTAAAAAAAATTTAATGCTTGCTAAAATATGTTTAAATAAAGTGGAATTTTCATACGCGTTCATGGTTATGGCACCAATAAGTAATGATTTTATACTAAAATTCATTATTTTTATTTTCGATTATTTTGACAATGGTATACGTTTTGATGCCAGAAGAAAACATTTCGAATGTAAATTTTAAAATTTTTAAAAAAAATTAAATGCGTGCAAAAATATGTTTAAAAAAAGTAGTGTTTTCATTGCTATCCGTGGTAATAGTACCAATAGGGGTAAGTTTTATACTAAAATTTTATACTAAAATTTTATTATTATTTTTCGACTATTATTCACATCGATATACGTCTTAAATCTAAATGTACACCTTACAAAGGAAAATATTAATATTTAAAAAAAATTTAACGCTTGCAAGAATATGTTTAAATAAAGTGGCATTTTCATACGCGTTCATGGTTATGGCACCAATAAGTAATGATTTTATACTGAAATTCATTATTTTTATTTTCGATTTTTTTTACAATGGTATACGTTTTGATGCCAGAAGAAAACATTTCGAATGTAAATTTTAATATTTTAAAAAAAAATTAAATGCGTGCTAAAATATGTTTAAAAAAAGTAGCGTTTTCATTGCTATCCGTGGTAATGGTACCAATAGGGGAAGGTTTTTTACTAAAATTTTATACTAAAATTTTAATGTTATTCTTCGACTATTATTCAAATTGATATACGTCTTAATTCTAAAAGTACACCTTACAAAGGAAATTTTTATATTTAAAAAAAATTTAATGCTTGCTAGAATATGTTTAAATAAAGTGGCATTTTCATACGCGTATATGGTTATGGCACCAGTAAGTAATGATTTTATACTGATATTAATATTTTTATTTTCGATTATTTTGACAATGGTATAAGTCTTGATGCCAGAAGAAAACCTTTCGAGTGTAAATTTTAATATTTTAAAAAAAATTAAATGCGTTCTAAAATATGTTTAAAAAAGTAGCGTTTACATTGCTTTCCAAGGTAATGGTACCAATACGGGTAGATTTTATACTTAAATTTTATACTAAAATTTTATTATTATTTTTCGACTATTATTCACATCGGTATATGTCTTAATCCTAGAAGTAAACCTTACAAAGGAAAATTTTAATATTTAAAAAAATTTAATGCTTGCAAGAATATGTTTAAATAAAGTGGCATTTTCATATGCGTTCATGGTTATGGCACCAATAAGTAATAATTTTATACTGAAATTCATTATTTTTATTTTCGATTATTTTGACAATGGTATACGTTTTGATGCCTGAAGAAAACATTTCGAATGTAAATTTTAATATTTTAAAAAAAATTAAATGCGTGCTAAAATATGTTTAAAAAAAGTAGCGTTTTCATTGCTGTCCGTGGTAATGGTACCAATAGGGGTAAGTTTTATACTAAAATTTTATACTAAAATTTAATTATTATGTTTCGACTATTATTCACATCGATATACGACTTAAATCTAAAAGTACACCTTATAAAGGAAAATTTTAATATTTAAAAAAAATTTAATGCTTGCAAGAATATGTTTAAATAAAGTGGCATTTTCATACGCGTTCGTGGTTATGGCACCAGCTTCACGCTGAAGACGCTGACGTCATCCGCAGATCGCTAGTAACAGGCGTTAAGGATCTACAGACGTTTTTCTTTTTCTTTTTTATCACTTTTTCTCGTTTTCTCCTAATTGTGTGTCGTTTCAAGGGAGTTGTGGGTATCTGTCAATAGATGGCTTCACGCTAAAGACGCTGACGTCATCATCAGCTCGCTAGTAACAGTCGTTTAAGAGCTGCAAGCTCTTTTCTTTGGTTTTTTATCACTTTTTGCTCGTTTTCTGCTTAATGTGAATCTTTTCAAGGGAGTTGTTTGTTGCTTCCTATATAAAGCTTCACGCTGAAGACGCTGAAACCATACGCAGGTCGCTAGTAATAGGCGTTTAGGAGCTGCCGACACTCTTCGTCATTTTTATCTCGTTTTGCTCGTTTACTCGTAAATATGTGGCTTTACAATGGAGTTGTGTGTCTCTACCTATGTAAGGCTTCACGCTGAAATTGCTGACGTCATCTGCTGGTCGCTGGTAACAGTAGTTTAAGAGCTGCAGACGCTCTTCGTCAATTTTTTATCTTTTTTTGCTCGATAACTCCTAAATGTGGGTCTTTACAATGGAGTTGTGTGTCTTTACCTTTGGAAGGCTTCACGCTGAGGACGCTGACGTCATCCGCAGGTCGTTAGTAACAGGCGTTAAGGATCTACAGACGTTTTTCTTTTTCTTTTTTATCACTTTTTCTCGTTTTCTCCTAATTGTGTGTCTTTTCAAGGGAGTTGTGGGTCTCTTTCAATAGATGGCTTCACGCTGAAGACGCTGACGTTATCATCAGGTCGCTAGTAACAGTCGTTTAAGAGCTGCAAGCTCTTTTCTTTGGTTTTTTATTACTTTTTGCTCGTTTTCTCCTAAATGTATATCTTTTCAAGGGAGTTGTTTGTCTCTTCCTATATAAAGCTTCACGCTGAAGACGCTGAAGTCAAACGCAGGTCGCTAGTAATAGTCGTTTAGGAGCTGCCGACGCTCTTCATATTATTTTATCTCGTTTTGCTCGTTTACTCGTAATTATGTGGCTTTACAATGGAGTTGTGTGTCTCTACCTATGTAAGGCTTCACGCTGAAAGTGCTGACGTCATCTGCTGGTCGCTGGTAACAGTCGTTTAGGAGCTGCAGACGCTCTTCGTCATTTTTTTATCTTTTTTTGCTCGATAACTCCTAATTGTGTGTCTTTACATTTGAGTTGTGTGTCTGTACCTATGGTAGGCTTTACGCTGAAGACGCTGACGTCATCCGTAGGTCGCTAGTAACAGTCGCTAAGAAAATAAGAGCGTTTTTATTTTGTTTTTTATCACTTTTTGCTCGTTTACTCCTAAATGTGTGTCTTTTCAAGGGAGTTGTGGGTCTCTTCCTATGACTGGATACACGCTGTAGACCCTAAAGTCATCCACAAGTCGCTAGACTTAGTTGTAAAGAAGCTGCAGGCCCATTTCTTTTGTTTTTTATCACTTTTTGCTCGTTTTCTCCTAAATGTTTGTCTTTAAAATTGAGTTGTGGGTCTTTTCCTATGAAAGGCTACACGCAGAAGACGCTGACGTCATTCGCAGGTCGCTAGTAACAGTCGTTAAGGAAAACACACGTTTTTCCTTTTTTATCACTTTTTGCTCGTTTTATTAAACATTGTATGTCTTTTAAAGTTAGTTGTGGGTCTCTTCCAATGAAAGGCTTCACGCTAAAGACGCTGACGCCAACCACAGGTCGCTAGTAACAGTCGTTTAGGTGCTGAAGGCGCTATTCTTTTGTTCTTTCTCACTTTTTGCTTGTTTTCTCCTAAATGTGTGTCTTATAAAGAAAGTTCTTGGTGTCTTCCTATAAAAAGCTTCACGCTAAAGTCGCTGACGTTAGTGTCAATCGTTTAGGTGTTACAGGCGTTTATCTTCTGTATTTTATCACTTTGTGATCGTTTTCTCGTAAATGAGTATCTTTTGAAAAGTGTAATGTATCTCTTCCTATGGAAGGGATCACGCTGAAGACGCTGACGTTATCCGCAGATCACTAGTAACAGTCGTTTAGGTGCTACAGGCGTTTATCTTCTGTATTTTATCACTTTTTGATCGTATTCTCATAAATGTATCTTTTCAAGGGAGTTGTGGGTTTTTACCTTTTGACGGTTTCACGCTAAAGACGCTGACGTCATCTGCAGGTCGCTTGTAGCAGTTGTTTATGAGCTACAGGCGCTCTTCCTCATTTTTTATCTCGTTTTGCTCGTTTACTCGTAAATATGTGGCTTTACAATGGAGTTGTGTGTCTCTACCGATGTAAGGCTTCACGCTTAAAGTCATCTGCTGATCGCTGGTAACAGTCGTTTAGGAGTTGCAGACGCTCTTCGTCATTTTTTTATCTTTTTGCTCGATAACTCCTAAATGTGTGTCTTTACAATGGAGTTGTGTGTCTTTACTTTTGGAAGGCTTAACGCTGAAGACGCTGACGTCATCATCATGTCGCTATCAACAGTCGTTTACGAGCTGCAGGCGCTATTCTTTTGTTTTGTATCACTTTTTGATCGTATTCTCCTAAATGTGTTTCTTCTCAAGGGAGTTTTGGGTCTCTTCCTATGATAGGTTTTACGCTGAAGACGCTGACGTCTATTGCAGGTCGGTAGTAACAGTCGTTTAGGAGCTGAAGGCGCTATTCTTTTGTTCTGTATCAATTTTTGCTTGTTTTCTCTTAAATGTGTGTCTTATCAGGGGAGTTCTTGGTGTTTTCCTATGAAAAGCTTCCCGCTAAAGACGCTGACGTTATCCGCAGGTCGCTAGTAACAGTCGTTTAGGAGCTACATACGCTCTTCGTCATTTTTTTTATCACTTTTTGCTCGTTTTCTCCTAAATGTGAGTCTTTTCAAGGGAGTTGTGGTTCTGTTTCTATGGAAGGCATCACGCTGAAGACGCTAACGTCATATGCAGGTCGCAAGTAACAGTCGTTTACGGGCTACAGGCGCTTTTCTTTTGTGTTTATCACTTTTAGCCAGTTTTCTCCTAAATATGTGTCTTTACAATGTAGTTGTGGGTCCCTACCTATGGAAGGCCTAACGCTGAAGACGCTGACGTCATCTGCAGGTCGCTAGTAACAGTCGTTTAGGAGCTGCTGGCGCTCTTCGTCATTTTTTATCTCTTTTTGCTCGTTTTCTCCTTAATGTGTGTTTTTTCAAGGGAGTTGTTGGTCTCTTCCTATGAAAGGCTTCAAGCTGATGAAGCTGACATCATCCGCTGGTCGCGAGTAACATAAGTTTAGTTGCCGCAGGCGCTTTTCGTTTGTTTTTTAACACTTTTTGCTCATTTTCTCCAAAATGTGTGTCTTTTCAAGGGAGTTGTGGGTCTCTTCCAATTGAAGGCTTCACGCTGAAGACGCTGACATCATCATCAGGTCGCTAGTAACAGTCGTTTTCGAGCTGCAAGCGCTTTTCTTTTGTTTTTTATCACTTTTTGCTCGTTTTCTCCTAAATTTGTGTCTTTTCAAGGTAGTGGTGTGGGCACTTGCTATGGATGGCTTCACTCTGAAGACGTTGACGTCATCCGCAGGTTGTTAGTAAGAGTCGTTTAGGTGGTACAGGCGTTTATCTTCTGTATTTTATCACTTTTGATCGTTTTCTACTAAATGTGTCTTTTCAAGGGAGTTGTGGTTGTGTTCCTATGGAAGGCATCACGCTGAAGACGCTGACGTCATTCGCAGGTCGCTAGTAACAGTCGTTTACGAGCTGCAGGCGCTTTTCTTCTGTTTTTATCACTTTCAGATCGTTTTCTCCTAAATTTGTGTCTTTACAAGAGAGTTGTGGGTTTCTACCTATGGAAGGCTTAACGCTGAAGACGCTGACGTCATTCGCAGGTCGCTAGAAACAGTCGTTTGGAGCTACAGACGTTTTTTTTTATCACTTTTTGCACGTTTTCTCCTAATTGTTTTTTTTTCAAGGGAGTTGTGGGTCTCTTTCGATGGAAGGCTTCACGCTAAAGACGCTGACGTCATCCACAGGTCGCTAGTAACAGTCGTTTAGGAGCTGAAGGCGCTATTCATTAGTTCTTTCTCACTTTTTGCTTGTTTTCTCCTAATGTGTGTCTTATAAAGAAAGATCTTGGTGTCTTTCTATGAAACGCTTCACGCAAAAGACGCTGACGTTATCCGCAGGTCGCTAGTAGCAGTCGTTTAGGTGTTACAGGGCGTTTATCTTCTGTATTTTATTACTTTTTGATCGTATCCTCATAAATGTATCTTTTCAAGGGAGTTGTGGGGTTTTTACCTACGGACGGTTTCACGCTAAAGACGCTGACGTCATCTGCAGAACGCTTGTAGCAGTTGTTTATGAGATACAGGCGCTCTTCGTCATTTTTTTATCCCTTTTTTATCGTTTTCTCCTAAATGTGTGTCGTCTCAAGGGAGTTTTGGGTCTCTTCCTATGAAAGGTTTTACGCTGAAGACGCTGACGTCATTTGCAGGTCGCTAGTAAAAGCCTTTTAGGAGCTGCAGGCTCTTATCTTTTAATTTTCAACACTTTTTGCTCGTTTTCTCCTAAATGTGTGTTTTTTCAAGAGAGTTAAGGGATTTTTTCCTGTGGAAGGCTTTACGCTGAAAACACTGACGTCATCTGCACGTCACTATTAACAGACGTTTAGGAGATACAGGCGTTTATCTTTGTTTTTTATAACTTTTTGCTCGTTTTCTCCTTAATGTGTGTCTTTTCAAGGTAATTGTCGGTGTCATCCTATAGAAGGCTTCACGCTAAAGACGCTGACGTCATTCGCAGGTCGCTAGTAACAGTTCGTTTTCGAGCTGCAAGCGTTTTTCTTTTGTTTTTTATCACTTTTTGCTCGTTTTCTCCTAAATGTTTTTTATTTTCAAGGTAGAGGTGTGGGCAGTTGTTATGGAAGGCTTCACTCCGAAGACGTTGACGTCATCCGCAAGTCGCTAGTAACGACGTTTGGGAGCTACAGGCGTTTTTCTTTTATTTTTTTTTATCACTTTTGCTCGTTTTCTACTAAATAGGTGTCTTCTAAAAGGAGTTTTTAGTCTCTTCCTATGAAAGGCTTAACGCTGATGAAGCTGACGTCAACGGTTAGTCGCTTAGTAACAAATGTTAGGTGCTGCAGACGCTTTTCTTTTGTTTTTTTTAACACTTTTTGCTCGTATTCTCCTAGATGTGTTTCTTTTCAAGGAAGTTGTAGGTCTTTTCCTATGAAAGGCTACTTGCTGAAGACGCTGAAGTCATACGCAGGTCGCTAGTAACAGTCGTTTTCGAGCTGCAAGCGTTTTTTTCTTTTGTTTTTTATCACTTTTTGCTCGTTTTCTTCTAAATGTTTGTATTTTCAAGGGAGTTGTGGGTCTCTTTCAATGGAAGGTTTCACGCTGAAGACGCTGACGTCTTTATCATGTCGCCATTAACAGTCGTCTACGAGCTGCAGGCGCTTTTTTTTGTTTTTTATCACGTTTGGCTTGTTTTTTCCTAATTGTGTGTCTTTTCAAAGGAGTTGTGGGTCTTTTCCAATGGTTGGTTTAAGCTAAAGACGCTGACGTCATCCGCAGGTCGCCTAGCAACAGGCGTTAAGGATCTACAGACGTTTTTCTTTTTCTTTTTTATCACTTTTTCTCGTTTTTTTCCATTGTGTTTCTTTTCAAGGGAGTTGTTTGTCTCGTCCTATATAAGACTTCACGCTGAAGATGGTGACGTCATCTGCTGGTCGCTAGTAACAGTCGTTAGGAGCTGCAGACGCTCTTCGTCATTTATTTATCTCTTTTTGCTCGATAACTCCTAAATGTGTGCCTTTACAATGGAGTTGTGTGTTATTACCTTTGGAAGGCTTAACGCTGAAGACGCTGACGTCATCCGCAAGTCGCTAGTAACAGACGTTTGGGAGCTACAGGCGTTTTTCTTTTATTTTTTTTATCACTTTTTGCTCGTTTTCTACTAATTAGGTGTCTTCTAAAGGGGTTTTTAGTCCTTTCCTATGGAAGGCTTAACGCTTGAGAAGCTGACGTCAACGGTTAGTCGCTAGTAACATAAGTTAGGAGCTGCAGACGCTTTTCTTTAGTTATTTAACCTTTTTTGCTCGTTTTCTCCTAGATGTGTGTCTTTTCAAGGAAGTTGTAGGTCTTTTCCTATGAAAGGCTACACGCTGAAGACGCTGAAGTCATACGCAGGTCGCTAGTAACAACCGTTTAGGAGCTACAGACGTTTTTCTATTTCATTTTTATCACTTTTTGCTCATTTTTTCCTAATTGTTTGTCTTTTCAAGGGAGTTGTGGGTCTCTTTCAATGGAAGGCTTCACGCTGATGACCGCTGACGTCACCATCAAGTCGCTATAAACAGTCGTTTACGAGCTGCAGGCGCTTTTCTTTTGTTTTTCATCACGTTTTGCTAGTTTTTCCTAATTGTGGATCTTTTCAAGGGAGTTGTGGGTCTTTTCCTGTGGTTAACTTTAAGCTAAAGACGCTGACGTCATCCGCAGGTCGCTAGTAACAGGCGTTTAGGATCTACAGACGTTTTTCTTTTTCTTTTTTATCACTTTTTGCTCATTTTCTCCTATTTGTGTGTCTTTTCAAGGGAGTTGTGGCTTCACGCTAAGACGCTGAAGTCATACGCAGGTCGCTAGTAATAGTCGTTTAGGAGCTGCCGACACTCTTCGTCATTTTTTATCTCGTTTTGCTCGTTTACTCGTAAATATGTGTCTTTACAATGGAGTTGTGTGTCTTTACCTTTGGAAGGCTTCACGCTGAAGACGCGGGCGTCATTCGCAGGTCGCTAGTAACAGTCTTTTAGGAGCTACACACGTTTTTCTTTTTCTTTTTTATCACTTTTTCTCGTTTTTCTCCTAATTGTGTGTCTTTTCAAGGGAGTTGTTTCTCTCTTCCTATATAAGGCTTCACGCTGAAGATGCTGACGTCATCTGCTGGTCGCTAGTAATAGTCGTTTAAGAGCTGCAGACGCTCTTCTTCATTTTTTTATCCCTTTTTGTTCGTTTACTCCTAAATGTGTATCTTTACATTGGAGTTGTGTGTCTCTACCTATGGTAGGCTTCACGCTGAAGACGCTGACGTCATCCGTAGGTCGCTATTAACAGGCGTTTAAAAAATAAAAGCGTTTTTTATTTTGTTTTTTAACACTTTTGCTCGTTTACTCCTAAATGTGTGTCTTTTCAAGGGAGTTGTGGGTCTCGTTCCTATGACTGGATACACGCTGAAGACCCTAAAGTCATCCACAAGTCGCTAGTCTTAGTTGTAAAGAATCTGCAGGCCCTTTTCTTTTGTTTTTTATCAATTTTTTGCTCGTTTTCCTCCTAAATGCTTGAGAAGCTGACGTCAACGGTTAGTCGCTAGTAACATAAGTTAGGAGCTGCAGACGCTTTTCTTTAGTTTATTTAACCTTTTTTTGCTCGTTTTCTCCTAGATGTGTGTCTTTTCAAGGAAGTTGTAGGTCTTTTCCTATGAAAGGCTACACGCAGAAGACGCTGACGTCATCCGCAGGTCGCTAGTAACAGGCGTTAAGGATCTACAGACGTTTTTCATTTTGTTTTTTATCACTTTTTCTCGTTTTCTCCTAATTGTGTGTCTCTTCAAGGGAGTTGTGGGTCTCTTTCAATAGATGGCTTCACGCTTAAGACGCTGAAGTCATACGCAGGTCGCTAGTAATAGTTTGTTTAGGAGCTGCCGACACTCTTCGTCATTTTTAATCTCGTTTTGCTCGTTTACTCGTAAATATGTGGCTTTACAATGGAGTTGTGTGTCTCTACTATGTAAGGGTTTCACGCTGAAAGTGCTGACGTCATCTGCTGGTCGCTGGTAACAGTCGTTTAGGAGCAGCAGGACGCTCTTCGTCATTTTTTTATCTTTTTTTGCTCGATAACTCCTAAATGTGTGTCTTTACAATGGAGTTGTGTGTCTTTACGTTTGGAAGGCTTCACGCTGAAGACGCGGACGTCATTCGCAGGTCGCTAGTAGCAGTCTTTTAGGAGCTACAGACGTTTTTCTTTTTCTTTTTTATCACGTTTTGCTCGTTTTCTCCTAATTGTTTGTCTTTTCAAGGGAGTTGTGGGTCTCTCTCAATGTAAGGTTTCACGCTGAAGACGCTGACGGCATCATCATGTCGCTATTAACAGTCGTCTACGAGCTGCAGGGCGCTTTTCTTTTGTTTTTTATCACGTTTTGCTTGTTTTTTCCTAATTGTGTGTCTTTTCAAGGGGTTGTATGTCTTTTCCTATGGTTGGCTTTAAGATAAAGAATCTGACGTCATCCGCATGTCGCTAGCAACAGGCGTTAAGGATCTACAGACGTTTTTCTTTTTCTTTTTTATCACTTTATCTCGTTTTTTTCCTAATTGTGTGTCTTTTCAAGGTAGTTGTTTGTCTCTTCCTATATAAAGCTTCACGCTGAAGATGGTGACGTCATCTGCAGGTCGCTAGTAACAGTCGTTTAGGTGCTGCAGACGCTCTTCGTCATTTTTTTATCTCTTTTTGCTCGATAACTAATAAATGTGTGTCTTTACAATGGAGTTGTGTGTTATTACCTTTGGAAGGCTTCACGCTGAAGACGCGGACGTCATCCGCAGTTGCTAGTAACAGGCGTTAAGGATCTACAGACGTTTTTCTTTTTCTTTTTTATCACTTTTTCTCGTTTTCTCCTAATTGTGTGTCTTTTCAAGAAACAACTCACTTGAAAAGATACACAATTAGGAGAAAACGAGAAAAAGTGATAAAAAAGAAAAAGAAACACGTCTGTAGATCCTTAACGCCTGTTACTATCGACCTGCGGATGACGTCAGTGTCTTCAGCGTGAAGTTTTCCAAGGGTTATAACACACAACTCCATTGTAAAGTCACACATTTAGGAGTTATCGAGCCAAAAGGTATAAAAAAATGACGAAGAGCGTCTGCAGCTCCTAAACGACTGTTACTAGCGACCAGCAGATGACGTCAGCATCTTCAGCGTGAAGCCTTATATAGGAAGAGACACACAACTCTATTGTAAAGACACATATTAAGAAGTTAACGAGCAAAAAGAGATAAAAAAATGACAAAGAGCGTCGGCAGCTCCTAAAAGACTGTTACTAGCGACCTGCGGATGACTTCAGCGTCTTTAGCGAAAAATTTTCCACAGGAAAAGACCCACAACTTTCTTGAAACGACACACAATAAAAAGAAAACTAGCAAAATGTGATAAAAAACAAAAGAAAATCGCCGGCGGCTCCTAAACGACTGTACTAGGGATTTTCGAATGACGTCAGCGTCTTCTGCGTGAATCCTTCCATAGGAAAAGACCCACAACTCCCTTGAAACGACACACATTTAGGAGAAAACAAGCTAACAGTGATAAAAAAGAAAAAGATAAAAGTCGGTAGCTCCTTAACGACTGTTACTAGCGGCTTCCGGATGACTTTAGCGTCTTCAGCGTGAGGCCATTCATATGAAAAGACCCACAACTCCCATGAAAAGACTCATCTTTAGGAGGAAAACGAGAAAAAAAAGATAAAAAACAAAAGAAAAACGACTTTATCTCCTAAACAACTGTTACTAGCGACCTGCAATTGACATCAGCGTCTTCAGCGTGAAGCCATCATAGGAAGAGACCCACAACTCCCTTAAAAAGACACAAATTTAGGAGAAAACGAGCAAAAAATGTTGAAAATTAAAAGAAATGCGCCTGAAGGCTTATATAGGATGAGACAAACAAATCCCTTGAAAAGATACACATTTAGGAACAAACGAGCAAAAAGCTATACGAAAACAAAAGAAAAGCGCTTGCAGCCCCTAAAGGACTGTTACTACCGACCTGTGGATGACGTCAGCGTCTTCAGGGTTACGCGTTCCATAGGAAGAGACCCACAACTTCCTTGATAAGACACACTTTTAGGAGAAAACGAGCAAAAAGAGATAAAAAAATGACGAAGAGCGCCTGCAGCTCATAAACTACTGCTACAAGCGACCTGCAGATGGATGACGTCAGCGTCTTCAGCGTGAAACCGTCCATAGGAAGAGACCCACAACTCCCTTGAAAAGACACACAATTAGGAGAAAACGAGAAAAAGTGATAAAAAAGAAAAAGAAAAACGTCTGTAGATCCTTAACGCCTGTTGCTAGCGACCTGCGGATGACGACAGCGTCTTTAGCTTAAAGCCAACCATAGGAAAAGACCCACAACTCCCTTGAAAAGACACACAATTGGGAAAAAACAAGCAAAACGTGATAAAAAACAAAAGAAAAGCGCCTGCAGCTCGTAAACGACTGTTGATAGCGACATGATGATGACGTCAGCGTCTTCAGCGTGAAGCCTTCCAAAGGTAAAGACACACAACTCCATTATAAAGCCACATATTTACGAGGTAAACGAGCAAAACGAGATAAAAAATTACGAAAAGCGTTGGCAGCTCCTAAACGACTATTACTAGCGAACTGCGTATGACTTCAGCGTCTTCATGGTGAAGCATTATATAGGAAGAGACAAACAACTCCCTTGAAAAGATACACATTTAGGAGAAATCGAGCAAAAAGTGATAAAAAACCAAAGTAAAGGGCTTGCAGCTCTTAAACGACAGTTACTAGCGACCTGATGATGACGTCAGCGTCTTCAGCGTGAAGCCATCTATTGAAAGAGACCCACAACTCTCTTGAAAAGACACACAATTAGGAGAAAACGAGAAAAAGTGATAAAAAAGAAAAAGAAACACGTCTGTAGATCCTTAACGCCTGTTACTATCGACCTGCGGATGACGTCAGCGTCTTCAGCGTGAAGCCTTATATAGGAAGAGACACACAACTCTATTGTAAAGACACATATTAAGAAGTTAACGAGCAAAAAGAGATAAAAAAATGACAAAGAGCGTCGGCAGCTCCTAAAAGACTGTTACTAGCGACCTGCGGATGACTTCAGCGTCTTTAGCGAAAAACCTTCCACAGGAAAAGACCCACAACTTTCTTGAAACGACACACATTAAAAAGAAAACTAGCAAAATGTGATAAAAAACAAAAGAAAAGTAAAATAAATGGTGGAAATTATATTTTTCAACTGACAGGTGATTATATATATATATATACAGAAACTCTACTAGAAAATAAATTAGTATAATAAATAAAGTCGCAACGCGGATTATTATTTAGAAAGTTTTTACTAAGATTCGCATGGAACAGCTATGCATACATAGCCCGCGTCCGTACGGCATCGACGATGACGTTCGTCAATTACAACGGGCAGACGTGTTTTGCGAAGGCCACCCTTAAGGCGCTCCGCGAGGTATAAACTTGTAATAAGATGTAAAAAATTATCGAATATTGCAAACATTATTTATCAATGTTTATCAAAATTCGGACGTTGATATTTTACGAATAACGTCCATAAAAAAACAAGATAGATTTATGGGAAAGTGACAGAATTAAGAGGCTTTAACCGCTGACGACTAAGAACCTCAGTTTTCCAAATAGCTACGCTATCTCCGTCAACAAGGATTATTAATTTTTTTGACGTATATAAACTTACTTTGAGCCAAAAAAATGAGCGGATAAAGTACAGTGTTTTGTATATATACGTATCTGATACATAATTGGGAAAGCCGTGTTATCCGATCGTACGCGCGTGCGGCGGCGACGACGACGCTCGCGAAATACAAAATATAGGAGCTTGGTCCAGCTGGTGAGCACGGAGAACGTCTTCTCCCCGATAATTAATTGGACTCGCTAGTGCCCGGTCCTGCCTGCGAGAAGATGTATATATAAAAGTAAAAACAATGGTGGAAAATATATTTTTCAACTAACTGACGAGTATATATATATATATATATACAAACACTAATAGAGAATAAATTAATGTAAAAAAAAATCGGACCACGGAATATTAATTTGAAGTTTTTTACTAAGGTTCGCATGGAAGAGTAATGCTTACTCAGCCCGCGTGCGTGCGGAAGACGTGTTTTTCGAAGGCCGCTTTAGAGGCGCTCCGCTAGGTATAAACTTGTAGTAAGATGTAAAAAATGAACGTATGTTGATAACATTATGTATAAATGTATACTAATATCCTGTCGTTGGTATTTTACGTATAACATCTAAAATATTATATAAACGAGATAGATTTTTTGGAAAGTTACATAACTACAAGGAGGCTTTAACTGGCTGACGACTATGAACCTCTGTTTTCAAAATATCTACGCAATCTTCGTTAACAAGGATTGTTAATTTATTCGACATATATATACCTCCTTTGCTTCGTAAAATAATGAGCGATAAAAGTACGGTGTTATGTATATATACGTATCAGATACATAATTGTGAAAGCCGTGTTATCCGATCGTACGTCCTTGCGGCGGCGACAACGACGATCGCGTTATTCAAAACATACTAGGGTGGTCCAGCTGGTGCGTAAACTTGACGTAGTTGATGTATTATTGCGATAATGATGCTGAGATAGGGGTGGGGAGGTGGTTTGAGGTTTCGCCACCAGTGTGTTGTTTTTTCTCGTCACGCCGTTGTTCGATTGGAAACTTGCCTCGTGTGCGGCGAGACGCAGATTACTTAAGTGTAGCAGACACGTGCCTCGGTTTCATCACCTTATTACATTTTATTAATTCAAGGAAAATAATTTCCGTCTTTCCGACATCAGCCCTGACACAATCTGTGTCGAAAGTGGATGCCTCCAGTGGCGAATCCATTTACGGCAGTTGCAGAAATTTTGACACGTGAGTTTTAACATTACTTTATTTCTTGTTAGGAAGTTGGTTTGCATTTCATAAGTCAAGTGGAGGTTCCTTTTCCCGAATTAATCCGATAGCAGTGGTTGTTTTCTATTTAATTTCGTGGAATTGCAGGTTCAGGCGATTTCGAACGTTTTTTCTTGCAGAATCGCGAGGTATAAACTTGTAATACGATGTAAAAAATAAACGTATATTGCAAACATTATTTATAAATGTATATCAAAATTCTGACGTAGGTATTTTACGTATAACATCTAAAATATAATAAAAACGAGATAGATTTTTGGGAAAGTGACAGAATTAAGAGGGTTTAACGGCTGACGACTTAGAACCGGGAGGAATCTAGGGTATGTAAATGGGGGGAGGGGGGAAATTTTATTCTGTCAAAAATGGCAGTTTTAAGACCGGCAAATAAAAAATTGTATGAAGACGAGTAATTTGTACGATATGTAAATTTAATTAATACTAAAATTCATCAACGAGAGAGCAGGTGTGACGTCATAGTGACGTCACAGACAGACACCGGTGCCAACCTCTACGCGTTCCCCGCAATAATGGGCTGCCAACTTCAGCATAATCCCCCTTAAGACACTAATCCTGGAAATAGAAATGGTGACTTTACTTACCTTATGAAGCGTAGTACTGTCAGTATTATGTTGAAACAGTTTCTGTACTACGGTAATTAACAAGTGACACTCTACGACCTCACTGAAAAAAAACGAACAAACTACGCAAGTAGAATAATACACGCCGATTTGATTCGATTCGCTGTCAGCGGCACGTCATCCACCGACAGATTTACGAACATAGTCAATTGTGATCTTTCAAAAATGGTCCCTTTTCTAACATCCACTTTATTTTCACACGGGTTTCTCTTTTGTAATACTTTATTTCCACAAAACCACATCCATCCACCCATTAAAATATTTCTCATTCTTTCCAACTTTGAAACTTTCAACACAATGGAGTTGTGTGTCTTTACGTTTGGAAGGCTTCACGCTGAAGACGCGGACGTCATTCGCAGGTCGCTAGTAGCAGTCTTTTAGGAGCTACAGACGTTTTTCTTTTTCTTTTTTATCACGTTTTGCTCGTTTTCTCCTAATTGTTTGTCTTTTCAAGGGAGTTGTGGGTCTCTCTCAATGTAAGGTTTCACGCTGAAGACGCTGACGGCATCATCATGTCGCTATTAACAGTCGTCTACGAGCTGCAGGCGCTTTTCTTTTGTTTTTTATCACGTTTTGCTTGTTTTTTCCTAATTGTGTGTCTTTTCAAGGGGGTTGTATGTCTTTTCCTATGGTTGGCTTTAAGATAAAGAATCTGACGTCATCCGCATGTCGCTAGCAACAGGCGTTAAGGATCTACAGACGTTTTTCTTTTTCTTTTTTATCACTTTATCTCGTTTTTTCCTAATTGTGTGTCTTTTCAAGGTAGTTGTTTGTCTCTTCCTATATAAAGCTTCACGCTGAAGATGGTGACGTCATCTGCAGGTCGCTAGTAACAGTCGTTTAGGTGCTGCAGACGCTCTTCGTCATTTTTTTATCTCTTTTTGCTCGATAACTAATAAATGTGTGTCTTTACAATGGAGTTGTGTGTTATTACCTTTGGAAGGCTTCACGCTGAAGACGCGGACGTCATCCGCAGTTGCTAGTAACAGGCGTTAAGGATCTACAGACGTTTTTCTTTTTCTTTTTTATCACTTTTTCTCGTTTTCTCCTAATTGTGTGTCTTTTCAAGAAACAACTCACTTGAAAAGATACACAATTAGGAGAAAACGAGAAAAAGTGATAAAAAAGAAAAAGAAACACGTCTGTAGATCCTTAACGCCTGTTACTATCGACCTGCGGATGACGTCAGTGTCTTCAGCGTGAAGTTTTCCAAGGGTTATAACACACAACTCCATTGTAAAGTCACACATTTAGGAGTTATCGAGCCAAAAGGTATAAAAAAATGACGAAGAGCGTCTGCAGCTCCTAAACGACTGTTACTAGCGACCAGCAGATGACGTCAGCATCTTCAGCGTGAAGCCTTATATAGGAAGAGACACACAACTCTATTGTAAAGACACATATTAAGAAGTTAACGAGCAAAAAGAGATAAAAAAATGACAAAGAGCGTCGGCAGCTCCTAAAAGACTGTTACTAGCGACCTGCGGATGACTTCAGCGTCTTTAGCGAAAAATTTTCCACAGGAAAAGACCCACAACTTTCTTGAAACGACACACAATAAAAAGAAAACTAGCAAAATGTGATAAAAAACAAAAGAAAATCGCCGGCGGCTCCTAAACGACTGTACTAGGGATTTTCGAATGACGTCAGCGTCTTCTGCGTGAATCCTTCCATAGGAAAAGACCCACAACTCCCTTGAAACGACACACATTTAGGAGAAAACAAGCTAACAGTGATAAAAAAGAAAAAGATAAAAGTCGGTAGCTCCTTAACGACTGTTACTAGCGGCTTCCGGATGACTTTAGCGTCTTCAGCGTGAGGCCATTCATATGAAAAGACCCACAACTCCCATGAAAAGACTCATCTTTAGGAGAAAACGAGAAAAAAAAGATAAAAAACAAAAGAAAAACGACTTTATCTCCTAAACAACTGTTACTAGCGACCTGCAATTGACATCAGCGTCTTCAGCGTGAAGCCATCATAGGAAGAGACCCACAACTCCCTTAAAAAGACACAAATTTAGGAGAAAACGAGCAAAAAATGTTGAAAATTAAAAGAAATGCGCCTGAAGGCTTATATAGGATGAGACAAACAAATCCCTTGAAAAGATACACATTTAGGAACAAACGAGCAAAAAGCTATACGAAAACAAAAGAAAAGCGCTTGCAGCCCCTAAAGGACTGTTACTACCGACCTGTGGATGACGTCAGCGTCTTCAGGGTTACGCGTTCCATAGGAAGAGACCCACAACTTCCTTGATAAGACACACTTTTAGGAGAAAACGAGCAAAAAGAGATAAAAAAATGACGAAGAGCGCCTGCAGCTCATAAACTACTGCTACAAGCGACCTGCAGATGGATGACGTCAGCGTCTTCAGCGTGAAACCGTCCATAGGAAGAGACCCACAACTCCCTTGAAAAGACACACAATTAGGAGAAAACGAGAAAAAGTGATAAAAAAGAAAAAGAAAAACGTCTGTAGATCCTTAACGCCTGTTGCTAGCGACCTGCGGATGACGACAGCGTCTTTAGCTTAAAGCCAACCATAGGAAAAGACCCACAACTCCCTTGAAAAGACACACAATTGGGAAAAAACAAGCAAAACGTGATAAAAAACAAAAGAAAAACGCTTTTATTTTTTAAACGACTGTTAATAGCGACCTACGGATGACGTCAGCGTCTTCAGCGTGAAGCCTACCATAGGTAGAGACACACAACTCCAATGTAAAGATACACATTTAGGAGTAAACGAACAAAAAGGGATAAAAAAATGAAGAAGAGCGTCTGCAGCTCTTAAACGACTATTACTAGCGACCAGCAGATGACGTCAGCATCTTCAGCGTGAAGCCTTATATAGGAAGAGAGAAACAACTCCCTTGAAAAGACACACAATTAGGAGAAAACGAGAAAAAGTGATAAAAAAGAAAAAGAAAAACGTGTGTAGCTCCTAAAAGACTGTTACTAGCGACCTGCGAATGACGCCCGCGTCTTCAGCGTGAAGCCTTCCAAAGGTAAAGACACACAACTCCATTGTAAAGACACATATTTACGAGTAAACGAGCAAAACGAGATAAAAAATGACGAAGAGTGTCGGCAGCTCCTAAACGACTATTACTAGCGACCTGCGTATGACTTCAGCGTCTTTAGCGTGAAGCCACAACTCCCTTGAAAAGACACACAAATAGGAGAAAATGAGCAAAAAGTGATAAAAAAGAAAAAGAAAAACGTCTGTAGATCCTAAACGCCTGTTACTAGCGACCTGCGGATGACGTCAGCGTCTTTAGCTTAAAGTTAACCACAGGAAAAGACCCACAACTCCCTTGAAAAGATCCACAATTAGGAAAAACTAGCAAAACGTGATGAAAAACAAAAGAAAAGCGCCTGCAGCTCGTAAACGACTGTTTATAGCGACTTGATGGTGACGTCAGCGTCATCAGCGTGAAGCCTTCCATTGAAAGAGACCCACAACTCCCTTGAAAAGACAAACAATTAGGAAAAAATGAGCAAAAAGTGATAAAAATGAAATAGAAAAACGTCTGTAGCTCCTAAACGGTTGTTACTAGCGACCTGCGTATGACTTCAGCGTCTTCAGCGTGTAGCCTTTCATAGGAAAAGACCTACAACTTCCTTGAAAAGACACACATCTAGGAGAAAACGAGCAAAAAAGGTTAAATAAACTAAAGAAAAGCGTCTGCAGCTCCTAACTTATGTTACTAGCGACTAACCGTTGACGTCAGCTTCTCAAGCGTTAAGCCTTCCATAGGAAAAGGACTAAAAACCCCTTTTAGAAGACACCTAATTAGTAGAAAACGAGCAAAAAGTGATAAAAAAAATAAAAGAAAAACGCCTGTAGCTCCCAAACGTCTGTTACTAGCGACTTGCGGATGACGTCAGCGTCTTCAGCGTTAAGCCTTCCAAAGGTAATAACACACAACTCCATTGTAAAGGCACACATTTAGGAGTTATCGAGCAAAAAGAGATAAATAAAATGACGAAGAGCGTCTGCAGCTCCTAAACGACTGTTACTAGCGACCAGCAGATGACGTCACCATCTTCAGCGTGAAGTCTTATATAGGACGAGACAAACAACTCCCTTGAAAAGAAACACAATTAGGAAAAAACGAGAAAAAGTGATAAAAAAGAAAAAGAAAAACGTCTGTAGATCCTTAACGCCTGTTGCTAGCGACCTGCGGATGACGTCAGCGTCTTTAGCTTAAAGCCAACCATTGGAAAAGACCCACAACTCCTTTGAAAAGACACACAATTAGGAAAAAACAAGCCAAACGTGATAAAAAACAAAAAAAAAGCGCCTGCAGCTCGTAGACGACTGTTAATGGCGACATGATAAAGACGTCAGCGTCTTCAGCGTGAAACCTTCCATTGAAAGAGACCCACAACTCCCTTGAAAATACAAACATTTAGAAGAAAACGAGCAAAAAGTGATAAAAAACAAAAGAAAAACGCTTGCAGCTCGAAAACGACTGTTACTAGCGACCTGCGTATGACTTCAGCGTCTTCAGCAAGTAGCCTTTCATAGGAAAAGACCTACAACTTCCTTGAAAAGAAACACATCTAGGAGAATACGAGCAAAAAGTGTTAAAAAAACAAAAGAAAAGCGTCTGCAGCACCTAACATTTGTTACTAGCGACTAACCGTTGACGTCAGCTTCATCAGCGTTAAGCCTTTCATAGGAAGAGACTAAAAACTCCTTTTAGAAGACACCTATTTAGTAGAAAACGAGCAAAAGTGATAAAAAAAATAAAAGAAAAACGCCTGTAGCTCCCAAACGTCTGTTACTAGCGACTTGCGGATGACGTCAACGTCTTCGGAGTGAAGCCTTCCATAACAACTGCCCACACCTCTACCTTGAAAATAAAAACATTTAGGAGAAAACGAGCAAAAAGTGATAAAAAACAAAAGAAAAACGCTTGCAGCTCGAAAACGACTGTTACTAGCGACCTGCGAATGACGTCAGCGTCTTTAGCGTGAAGCCTTCTATAGGATGACACCGACAATTACCTTGAAAAGACACACATTAAGGAGAAAACGAGCAAAAAGTTATAAAAAACAAAAGATAAACGCCTGTATCTCCTAAACGTCTGTTACTAGTGACGTGCAGATGACGTCAGTGTTTTCAGCGTAAAGCCTTCCACAGGAAAAATCCCTTAACTCTCTTGAAAAAACACACATTTAGGAGAAAACGAGCAAAAAGTGTTGAAAATTAAAAGATAAGAGCCTGCAGCTCCTAAAAGGCTTTTACTAGCGACCTGCAAATGACGTCAGCGTCTTCAGCGTAAAACCTTTCATAGGAAGAGACCCAAAACTCCCTTGAGACGACACACATTTAGGAGAAAACGATAAAAAAGGGATAAAAAAATGACGAAGAGCGCCTGTATCTCATAAACAACTGCTACAAGCGTTCTGCAGATGACGTCAGCGTCTTTAGCGTGAAACCGTCCGTAGGTAAAAACCCACAACTCCCTTGAAAAGATACATTTATGAGGATACGATCAAAAAGTAATAAAATACAGAAGATAAACGCCTGTAACACCTAAACGACTGCTACTAGCGACCTGCGGATAACGTCAGCGTCTTTTGCGTGAAGCGTTTCATAGAAAGACACCAAGATCTTTCTTTATAAGACACACATTTAGGAGAAAACAAGCAAAAAGTGAGAAAGAACTAATGAATAGCGCCTTCAGCTCCTAAACGACTGTTACTAGCGACCTGTGGATGACGTCAGCGTCTTTAGCGTGAAGCCTTCAATTGGAAGAGACCCACAACTCCCTTTAATAGACATACAATGTTTGATAAAACGAGCATAAAGTGATAAAAAAAACGTCTGTATTTCCTTAACGACTGCTACTAGCGACCTGCGGATGACGTCAGCGTCTTCTGCGTGTAGCCTTTCATAGGAAAAGAACCACAACTCACTTTTAAAGACACACATTTAGTTGAAAACGAGCAAAAAGTGATAAAAAACAAAAGAACAGAGCTTGCAGCTCTTAAACGACTGTTACTAGCGACCTGATTATGACGTCAGCGTCTTCAGCCTTAAGCCATCTATTGGAAGAGACCCGCAACTCCCTTGAAAAAAAAACAATTAGGAGAAAACGAGCAAAAAGTGATAAAAAAGAAAAAGAAAAACGTCTGTAGATTTTTTACGACTGTTACTAGCGACCTGCGGATGACGTCAGCGTCTTTAGCTTAAAGCCAACCATAGGAAAAGACCCACAACTCCCTTGAAAAGACACACAATTAGGAAAAAACAAGCAAAACGTGATAAAAAACAATAGAAAAGCGCCCTGCAGCTCGTAAACGACTGTTGATAGCGACATGATGATGACGTCAGCGTCTTCAGCGTGAAGCCTTCCATCGAAAGAGACCCACAACTCCCTTGAAAAAAAAACAATTAGGAGAAAACGTGCAAAAAGTGATAAAAAAAACGTCTGTAGCTCCAAACGACTGTTTCTAGCGACCTGCGAATGACGTCAGCGTCTTCAGCGTTAAGCCTTCCATAGGTAGAAACCCACAACTCTCTTGTAAAGACACAAATTTAGGAGAAAAACGATCTGAAAGTGATAAAAACAGAAGAAAAGCGCCTGCAGCTCGTAAACGACTCTTACTAACAACCTGCGGATGACGTCAACGTCTTCAGAGTGAAGCCATCCATAGCAAGTGCCCACACCACTACCTTGAAAAGACACAAATTTAGGAGAAAACGAGCAAAAAGTGATAAAAAACAAAAGAAAAGCGCTTGCAGCTCGAAAACGACTGTTACTAGCGACCTGATGATGATGTCAGCGTCTTCAGCGTGAAGCCTTCAATTGGAAGAGACCCACAACTCCCTTGAAAAGACACACATTTTGGAGAAAATGAGCAAAAAGTGTTAAAAACAAACGAAAAGCGCCTGCGGCAACTAAACTTATGTTACTCGCGACCAGCGGATGATGTCAGCTTCATCAGCTTGAAGCCTTTCATAGGAAGAGACCAACAACTCCCTTGAAAAAACACACATTAAGGAGAAAACGAGCAAAAAGAGATAAAAAATGACGAAGAGCGCCAGCAGCTCCTAAACGACTGTTACTAGCGACCTGCAGATGACGTCAGCGTCTTCAGCGTTAGGCCTTCCATAGGTAGGGACCCACAACTACATTGTAAAGACACATATTTAGGAGAAAACTGGCTAAAAGTGATAAACACAAAAGAAAAGCGCCTGTAGCCCGTAAACGACTGTTACTTGCGACCTGCATATGACGTTAGCGTCTTCAGCGTGATGCCTTCCATAGAAACAGAACCACAACTCCCTTGAAAAGACTCACATTTAGGAGAAAACGAGCAAAAAGTGATAAAAAAAATGACGAAGAGCGTATGTAGCTCCTAAACGACTGTTACTAGCGACCTGCGGATAACGTCAGCGTCTTTAGCGGGAAGCTTTTCATAGGAAAACACCAAGAACTCCCCTGATAAGACACACATTTAAGAGAAAACAAGCAAATTGATACAGAACAAAAGAATAGCGCCTTCAGCTCCTAAACGACTGTTACTACCGACCTGCAATAGACGTCAGCGTCTTCAGCGTAAAACCTATCATAGGAAGAGACCCAAAACTCCCTTGAGAAGAAACACATTTAGGAGAATACGATCAAAAAGTGATAATAAACAAAAGAAAAACGCCTGCAGCTCGTAAACGACTGTTGCTAGCGACCTGATGTTGACGTCAGCGTCTTTAGCGTGAAGCCTTCCATTGAAAGAGACCAAAAACTTCCTTCAAAATACACACATGTAGGAGAAAACGAACAAAAAGTGATAAAAAATGACTAAGAGCGTATGTAGCTTGTAAACGACTGTTACTAGCGACCTGCGGATAACGTCAGCGTCTTTAGCCTGAAGCTTTTCATAAGAAGACACCAAGAACTCCCTTGATAAGACACACATTTAGGAGAAAACAAGCAAAAAGTGATACAAAACAAAAGAATAGCGCCTGCAGCTCGTAAACGACTGTTGATAGCGACATGATGATGACGTCAGCGTCTTCAGCGTGAAGCCTTCCAAAAGTAAAGACACACAACTCCATTGTAAAGACACACATTTAGGAGTTATCGAGCAAAAAGATAAAAAAATGACGAAGAGCGTCTGCAACTCCTAAACGACTGTTACCAGCGATCAGCAGATGACGTCAGCACTTTCAGCGTGAAGCCTTACATCGGTAGAGACACACAACTCCATTGTAAAGCCACATATTTACGAGTAAACGAGCAAAACGAGATAAAAAATGACGAAGAGCGCCTGTAGCTCATAAACAACTGCTACAAGCGACCTGCAGATGACGTCAGCGTCTTTAGCGTGAAACCGTCCATAGGTAAAAACCCACAACTCCCTTGAAAAGATACATTTATGAGAATACGATCAAAAAGTGATAAAATACAGAAGATAAACGCCTGTAGCACCTAAACGACTGTTACTAGTGATCTGCGGATAACGTCAGCGTCTTCAGCGTGATCCCTTCCATAGGAAGAGATACATTACACTTTTCAAAAGATACTCATTTAGGAGAAAACGATCACAAAGTGATAAAATACAGAAGATAAACGTTTGTAACACCTAAACGATTGTCACTAGCGACCTGCGGATAACGTCAGCGTCTTTAGCGTGAAGCTTTTTATAGGAAGACACCAAGAACTTTCTTTATAAGACACACATTTAGGAGAAAACAAGCAAAAAGTGACAAAGAACAAAAGAATAGCGCCTTCAGCACCTAAACGACTGTTACTAGCGACCTGTGGTTGGCGTCAGCGTCTTTAGCGTGAAGCCTTTCATTGGAAGAGACCCACAACTCACTTTAAAAGACATACAATGTTTAATAAAACGAGCAAAAAGTGATAAAAAAAGAAAAACGTGTGGTTTTCCTTAACGACTGTTACTAGCGACCTGCGGATGACGTCAGCGTCTTCTGCGTGTAGCCTTTCATAGGAAAAGACCCACAACTCAATTTTAAAGACAAACATTTAGGGAGAAAACGAGCAAAAAGTGATAAAAAACAAAAGAAATGGGCCTGCAGCTTCTTTACAACTAAGTCTGGCGACTTCTGGATGACTTTAGGGTCTACAGCGTGTATCCAGTCATAGGAAGAGACCCACAACTCCCTTGAAAAGACACACATTTAGGAGTAAACGAGCAAAAAGTGATAAAAAACAAAATAAAAACGCTCTTATTTTCTAAGCGACTGTTACTAGCGACCTACAGATGACGTCATCGTCTTTAGCGTAAAGCCTACCATAGGTACAGACACACAACTCAAATGTAAAGACACACAATTAGGAGTTATCGAGCAAAAAAAGATAAAAAAAATGACGAAGAGCGTCTGCAGCTCCTAAACGACTGTTACCAGCGACCAGCAGATGACGTCAGCACTTTCAGCGTAAAGCCTTACATAGGTAGAGACACACAACTCCATTGTAAAGCCACATAATTACGAGTAAACGAGCAAAACGAGATAAAATATGATGAAGAGCGTCGGCAGCTCCTAAACGACTATTACTAGCGACCTGCGTTTGACTTCAGCGTCTTCAGCGTGAAGCTTTATATAGGAAGAGACAAACAACTATCTTGAAAAGATATACATTTAGGAGAAAACGAGCAAAAAGTAATAAAAAACCAAAGAAAAGAGCTTGCAGCTCTTAAACGACTGTTACTAGCGACCTGATGATAACGTCAGCGTCTTCAGCGTGAAGCCATCTATTGAAAGAGACCCACAACTCCCTTGAAAAGACACACATCTAGGAGAAAACGAGCAAAAAGTGTTAAAAACAAAAGAAAAGCGTCTGCAGCACCTAACTTATGTTACTAGCCACTAACCGTTGACGTCAGCTTCATCAGCGTTAAGCCTTCCATAGGAAGAGACCAAAAACTCGTTTTAGAAGATACCTATTTAGTAGAAAACGAGCAAAAAGTGAAAAAAAAAATAAAAGAAAAGCGCCTGTAGCTCTTAAACGTCTGTTACTAGCGACGTGCGGATGACGTCAACGTCTTCGGAGTGAAGCCTTCCATAGCAAGTGCCCACACAACTACCTTGAAAATACAAACATTTAGAAGAAAACGAGCAAAAAGTGATAAAAAACAAAAGAAAAACGCTTGCAGCTCGAAAACGACTGTTACTAGCGACCTGCGAATGACTTCAGCGTCTTCAGCATGAAGCCTTCTGTAGGAAGACACCCACAACTACCTTGGAGAAAACGAGCAAAAAATTATAAAAAAGAAAAGATAAACGCCTGTATCTCCTAAACGTCTGTGACTAGTGACGTGCAGATGACGTCAGTGTTTTCAGCGTTAAGCCTTTCACAGGAAAAATCCCTCAACTCCCTTGAAAAGACACACAATTAGGAGAAAACGAGAAAAAGTGATAAAAAAGAAAAAGAAAAACGTCTGTAGATCCTTAACGCCTGTTACTAACGACCTGCGGATGACGTCAGCGTCCTCAGCGTGAAGCCTTCCAAAGGTAAAGACACACAACTCCATTGTAAAGACACACATTTAGGAGTTATCGAGCAAAAAATATAAAAAAATGACGAAGAGCGTCTTGCAGCTCCTAAACGACTGTTACCAGCGACCAGCAGATGACGTCAGCAATTTTAGCGTGAAGCCTTACATAGGTAGAGACACACAACTCCATTGTAAAGCCACATATTTACGAGTAAACGAGCAAAACGAGATAAAAATGACGAAGAGTGTCGGCAGCTCCTAAACGCCTATTACTAGCGACCTGCGTATGGTTTCAGCGTCTTTAGCGTGAAGCTTTATATAGGAAGCGACAAACAACTCCCTTGAAAAGATACACATTAAGGAGAAAACGAGCAAAAAGTGATAAAAAACCAAAGAAAAGAGCTTGCAGCTCTTAAACGACTGTTACTAGCGAGCTGATGATGACGTCAGCGTCTTTAGCGTGAAGCCATCTATTGACAGAGACCCACAACTCCCTTGAAACGACACACAATTAGGAGAAAACGAGAAAAAGTGATAAAAAAGAAAAAGAAAAACGTCTGTAGATCCTTAACGCCTGTTACTAGCGATCTGCGGATGACGTCAGCGTCTTCAGCGTGAAGCCTTTTATTGAAACAGACCCACAACTTCCTTGAAAAGACACACATCTAGGAGAAAACGAGCAAAAAGTGTTAAAAACAAAAGAAAAGCGTCTGCAGCACCTAACTTATGTTACTAGCCACTAACCGTTGACGTCAGCTTCATCAGCGATAAGCCTTCCATAGGAAGAGACCAAAAACTCGTTTTAGAAGATACCTATTTAGTAGAAAACGAGCAAAAAGTGAAAAAAAAAATAAAAGAAAAGCGCCTGTAGCTCTTAAACGTCTGTTACTAGCGACTTGCGGATGACGTCAACGTCTTCGGAGTGAAGCCTTCCATAGCAAGTGCCCACACTACTACCTTGAAATACAAACATTTAGAAGGAAAACGAGCAAAAAGTGATAAAAAACAAAAGAAAAACGCTTGCAGCTCGAAAACGACTGTTACTAGCGACCTGCGAATGACTTCAGCGTTTTCAGCATGAAGCCTTCTGTAGGAAGACACCCACAACTACCTTAAAAAGACACACATTATGGAGAAAACGAGCAAAAAATTATAAAAAAGAAAAGATAAACGCCTGTATCTCCTAAACGTCTGTGACTAGTGACGTGCAGATGACGTCAGTGTTTCAGCGTAATGCCTTTCACAGGAAAAATCCCCCAACTCTCTTGAAAAACACACATTTAGGAGAAAACGATAAAAAGTGTTGAAAATTAAAAGATAGGAGCCTGCAGCTCCTAAAAAGGCTTTTACTAGCGATCTGCAAATGACGTCACCGTCTTCAGCGTAAAACCTTTCATAGGAAGAGACCCAAAATCTGCCTTGAGACGACATACATGTAGGAGAAAACGATCAAAAGGGGATAAAAAATGACCAAGAGCGCCTGTAGCTCATAAACAACTGCTACAAGCGATCTGCAGATGACGTCAGCGTCTTTAGCGTGAAACCGTCCATAGGTAAAAACCCACAACTCCCTTGAAAAGAAACATTTATGAGAATACGATCAAACAGTGTAAAATACAGAAGATAAACGACTGTAGCACCTAAATGACTGTTACTAGCGACCTGCGGATAACGTCAGCGTCTTCAGCGTAATTTCTTCCATAGGAAGAGATACATACTCTTTTAAAAAGATACGCATTTAGGAGGAAAACGATCACAAAGTGATAAAATACAGAAGATAAACGCCTGTAACACCTAAACGTTGTCACTAGCGACCTGCGGATAACGTCAGCGTCTTTAGCGTGAAGCTTTTTATAGGAAGACACCAAGAACTTTCTTTATAAGACACACATTTAGGAGAAAACAAGCAAAAAGTGAGAAAGAACAAAGGAATAGCGCCTTCAGCTCCTAAACCGACTGTTACGCTGAAGACACTGACGTCGTACGCAGGTCGCTAGTAACAGTCGTTTAGGAGCTGCAGGCGCTTTCTTTTGTTTTTATCACTTTTTGCTCGTTTTGTCCTAAATATGTATCTTTTCGAGACAGATGACGTCAGCGTCTTCAGCGTTAAGCTCTCATAGGAAGAGACCCACAATGACCTTAAAAGAGACACATTAGGAGGAAATCGAGCAAAAAGTGATAAAAAACAAAAAAAGCACTTTGCAGCTCGTAAACAACAGTTAGTAGCAACCTGATGATGCCGTCAGCGTCTTCAATGTGAAGGTTTCCATAGGAAGAGACCCACAACTCTAACTTCACACATATTAGGAGAAAACGAGCAAAAAGTGATAAAAACCAAAGAAAATCGCTTGCAACTCGTAAACGAGTGTTATAGCGACCTGCAGATGACGTCCGCCTCTTTAGCGTGAAGCCTTCCATCGGAAGAGACCCACAATCACCTTAAAAAGAGACACATTTAGGAGAAATGGAGCAAAAAGTGATAAAAAAAAAGCGCTTGCAGCGCGGTAAACGACTG
This sequence comes from Zhengitettix transpicula, assembly GCA_037074705.1. Lineage (NCBI taxonomy): Eukaryota > Metazoa > Arthropoda > Insecta > Orthoptera > Tetrigidae > Zhengitettix > Zhengitettix transpicula. The sequence goes on from JAYJMR010000025.1 coordinate 277,711, forward strand.
TTACTAGCAACCTGATGATGCCGTCAGAGTCTTCAGCGTGAATGTTTCCATAGGGAAGAGACCCACAACTCCCTTGTAACGACACTCATTTAGGAGGAAAACGAGCAAAAAGTGATTAAAAACAAAAGAAAAAGGGCCTGCAGCTCCTAAACGATTGTTACTAGCGACCTGCGGATGACGTCAGCGTTTTCAGCGTGAAGCGATCCATTGTAAGAGACCCACAACCTTTCTTGAAAAGACACACATTTAGGAGAAAACGAGCAAAAAGTGATAAATAAAGATAAGCACCTGCAGCACCTAAACGACTGTTACTAGCGACCTGCGGATGAGGTCAGCGTTTTCAGCGTGAAGCCTTTCATTGGTAAAAACCCCCAACTCCCTTGAAAAGAAATACATTAGGAGAAAACGCGTAAAAAGTGATAGAAAACAAAATAAAGCGGCCTGCAGCTCCTAAACGAACTGTTACTAGCAACCTGCGCATGACGTCAGCGTTTTCAGCGTAAAGCCTTCCATAGGGACGCGACACACAAATACCTTGAAAAGATACACATTAGTAGAAAACGATCAAAAAGTGATAAAAAACAACAAATAAACGCCTGTACTGCTCAACGACTGTTATTAGCGACCTACGGATACCGTCAGCGTCTTCAGAGTGAAGCCTTCAATAGAAGAGCCCCCACCACTAACTTGAAAAGACACACATTCAGGAGGAAAACGAGCAAAAAGTGATAAAAAACAAAAGAAATCGCCTGCAGCTCCTAAACGACTGTTACTAGCGACCTGCGCATGACGTCAGCGTCTTCAGAGTGGGCCTGTCATAGGAAGAGACCTAAAACTACCTCGAAAATATACACATTTAGGAGAAAAAGATCAAAAAGTGATAAAAAATAAAAGAAAAGCGCCTGCAGTTCGTAAACGACTGTTACTAGCGACCTGCAAATGTCGTCATCGTCTTAAACGTGAAGCCTTCATAGGTAAGAACCGACAACTGCCTTGAAAAGAAACACATTTAGGAAAAAAATAAGCAAAAAGTGATAAAATACAGAGGATAAACGCCTGTAGCATTAAAACGTCTGTTACTAGCAACCTGCGGATAACGTCAGCGTCTTCAGCGTGAAGCCTTCCATAGTAAGAGACACACAACTCCCTTGAAAAGACACACATTTAGGAGGGAAAACGAGCAAAAAGTGATAAAAATTAAGAGAAAACCGTCTGCAGCCGGAAAACGACTGTTACTAGCGGACTGCGTATGACGGCAGCGTATTCAGCGTAAGGCCTTCCATAGAAAGAGACCGACAACTCCCTTGAAAAGACCACACATTTGGAGGAAAACGAGCAAGAAGTGATTAAAAACAAAAGAAAAACACCTGCAGCTCCTGCAGGACTGTACTAGCGACTTGGAATTACGTCAGCGTCTTTAAACGTGAAGCCTTCCATAGAAAGAGACTCACTAATACCTTAAAAAGATACATATTTAGGAGAAAAAGAGCAAAAAGTGATAAAAAATAAAAGAAAAGCGCCTACAGTTCGTAAACGACTGTTACTAGCGACCTGCAAATGTCGTCAGCGTCAAATAAAAGAAAAGCGCCTACAGTTCGTAAACGACTGTTACTAGCGACCTGCAAATGTCGTCAGCGTCTTTAAACGTGAAGCCTTCCATACAAAGAGACCCACAACTACCTTGAAAATACACTTATTTAGGAGAAATCGATCAAAAAGTGTTAAAAAACTAAATAAAATCGCTTGCAGCTCGTAAACGACTGTTACTAGCAACCTCCTGATGAAGTCAGCGTCTTCAGGGTAAAAGCTTCCATAGGAAGAAACCCACAATTTCCTTGTGATAACACACATTTAAGAGAAAACGTGCAAAAAGTGATTAAAAACAAACGAAAAGCGCATGCAGCTCCTAAACGACTGTTACTAGCGACCTTAGGATGACGTCAGCGTATTCAGCCTAAAGCCTTCCATAGGAAGAGACCGACAACTCCCTTGAAAAGCCACACATTTAGCAGAAAAGGAGCAAAAAGTGATAAAAAAACAAAAGAAAAGCGCCTGAAGCTTTTAAACGATTGTTACTATCGACCTGCAAATGACATCAGCGTCTTCAGCGTGAAAACTTCCCTAGGTAGTGTCCCACAAATACCTAAATAAGATACACAATTAGGAGAAAACGAGCAAAAAGTGTTAAAACAAAAGAAAAGCGCTTGCAGCTTGTAAACGACTGTTACTAGCAACCTAATAATGACGTCAGCGTCTTCTTGGTAAAGCCTTCTTTAGGAAGAAACCACAACTACCTTGTGAAGACGCACATTTAGGAGAAAACATGCAAAAGGAGATTAAAATCAAAAGAAAAGCGCGTGCAGCTCCTAAACGATTGTTACTAGCGACCTGCGGATGACGTCAGCGTTTTCAGCGTGAAGCCGTCCATTGTAAGAGACCCACAACTTTCTTGAAAAGACACACATTTAGGAGAAAACGAGCTAAAAAAGATAAAAAAATGATAAGCACCTGCAGCACCTAAACGACTGTTACTAGCGACCTGCGGATGAGGTCAGCGTTTTCAGCGTGAAGGCTTCCATAGGAAGAGAACCACAAATACCTTGAAAAGATACACATTTAGTAGAAAACGATCAAAAAGTGATAAAAAAAAAAAGAAAAACGCCTGTAGCTGCTCAACGACTGTTATTAGCGACCTGCGGATACCGTCAGCGTCTTCAGAGTGAAGCCTTCAATAGGAAGAGCCCCACCACTAACTTGAAAAGACACACATTCAGGAGAAAACGAGCAAAAAGTGATAAAAAAAAAAATCGCCTGCAGCTCCTAAACGACTGTTACTAGCGACCAGCGCATGACGTCAGCGTCTTCAGAGTGGGCCTGACATAGGAAGAGACCTAAAACTCCCTAAAATAGATACATATTTAGGACAAAACGAGCAAAAAGTGATAAAAACAAAGAAAGCGCCTGCAGCTCCTAATCGACTGTTACTAGCGACCAGCGTACGACGTCAGTGTCTTCAGCGTAAAGCCTTCTATAGGAAGAGAACCACAAATACCTTGAAAAGATACACATTTTAAAGAAAACGATCAAAAAGTGATAAAAAACAAAAGATAAACGCCTGTAGCTGCTCAACGACTGTTATTAACGACCTGCGGATGACGTCAGCGTCTTTACCGTGAAGCCTTCCATAGGTAAGAACCGACAACTACCTTGAAAAGACACACATTTAGGAGAAAATAAGCAAAAAGTGATAAAATACAGAAGATAAACGTCTGTAGCATTAAAACGTCTGTTAATAGCATCCTGCGTATAACTTCAGCGTCTTCAGCGTGAAGCCTTCCATAGTAAGAGACTCACAACTCCCTTGAAAAGACACACAATTTAGAGAAAACGAGCAAAAAGTGATAAAAATTAAGAGAAAAGCGCCTGCAGCCCGAAAACGACTGTTACTAGCGACCTGCAAATGTCGTCAGCGTCTTTAAACGTGAAGCCTTCCATAGAAAGAGACCCACAACTACCTTGAAAATACACTTATTTAGGAGAAAACGAGCAAAAAGTGATAAATAAAGATAAGCACCTGCAGCACCTAAACGACTGTTACTAGCGACCTGCGGATGAGGTCAGCGTTTCAGCGTGAAGCCTTTCATTGGTAAAAACCCCCAACTCCCTTGAAAAGAAATACATTTAGGAGAAAACGCGTAAAAAGTGATAGAAAACAAAATAAAGCGCCTGCAGCTCCTAAACGACTGTTACTAGCAACCTGCGCATGACGTCAGCGTTTTCAGCGTAAAGCCTTCCATAGGACGCGACACACAAATACCTTGAAAAGATACACATTTAGGAGAAAACGAGCAAAAAGTGATAAAAAACAAAAGAAAAACGCTTGCAGCTCGAAAACGACTGTTACTAGCGACCTGCGAATGACGTCAGCGTCTTCAGCGTGAAGCCTTCTGTAGGAAGACACCCACAACTACCTTGAAAAGACACACATTAAGGAGAAAACGAGCAAAAATTTATAAAAAACAAAAGATAAACGCCTGTATCTCTGTGACTAGTGACGTGCAGATGACGTCAGTGTTTTCAGCGTAAAGCCTTCCACAGGAAAAATCCCTCAACTCTCTTGAAAAAACACACATTTAGGAGAAAACGAGCAAAAAGTGTTGAAAATTAAAAGATAAGAACCTGCAGCTCCTAAAAGGCTTTTACTAGCGACCTGCAAATGACGTCAGCGTCTTCAGCGTAAAACCTTTCATAGGAAGAGACCCAAAACTGCCTTGAGCCGACACACTTTTAGGAGAAAACGAGCAAAAAGTGATAAAAAACCAAAGAAAAGAGCTTGCAGCTCTTAAACGACTGTTACTAGCGACCTGATGATGACGTCAGCGTCTTCAGCGTGAAGCCATCTATTGAAAGAGACCCACAACTCTCTTGAAAAGACACACAATTAGCAGAAAACGAGAAAAAGTGATAAAAAAGAAAAAGAAAAACGTCTTTAGATCCTTAACGCCTGTTGCTACCGACCTGCGGATGACGTCAGCGTCTTTAGCTTAAAGCCAATCATAGGAAAAGACCCACAACTCCTTTGAAAAGACACACAATTAGGAAAAAACAAAAAAAACGTGATAAAAAAACAAAAGAAAAGAGCCTACATTTCGTAAACGACTGTTGATAGCGACATGATGATGACGTCAGCGTCTTCAGCGTGAAGCCATCTATTGAAAGAGACCCACAACTCCCTTGAAAAGACAAACAATTAGGAGAAAACGAGCAAAAAGTTATAAAAAAAAAAAAAACTGTAGCTACTACACGGCAGTAGCTTGCGACCTGCGGGTGACGTCATCGTCTTCAGCGTAACGCTTCCATACGATGAGACACATCACTGACGCGAAATGACGCAAATTTGGGAGAAAACAAGAAAAAAGTGAAGAAAACAGAAAAACGCCTGTAGCTCCTAAACGGCTGCTAATAACAACCTGCGGGTTACGGCATCGTCTTCAGTGTGACCGCTTTCATAGGATGAGACCCATAACTGACGCGAAGAGACGCACATTCAGGTGAAACAAGCAAAAAGTAAAGAAAACAGAAAATTGCCTTTAGCTCCTAAACAACTGCAGCTAGCGGCCTTCGAGAGACGTCATCGTCTTAAGCGGGAACACTTACAAAAGATGAGACCCATAACTCACGCAAAAAGACACACATTTGGGAGAAAACAAGCAAAAAGTGAAAAAAACAGAAAAACGCCTTTAGCTCCTAAACCAATCCAGCTAGCTATTTTTCCTAAATGTGTGTCCTTTCAAAGGAGTTGAGGGTCTTCTTATATGGATGAATTCACGCTGAAGACGCTGACGTCTTCCGCAGTTCGCTAGAACCAGTCATTTAGGAGTAGAAGACGCTTTTCTTTATTTTTATATCACAATTTGCTTGTTTTCTCCTAAATGTGTGCCTTTACATTAGAGTTGTGTCTCTTCTAATGGAAGGCTTCACGCTGAAGACGCGAACGTCATCTTCAGATCGCTAGTAACAGTCGTTTACGACCAGCAAGCGTTTTCGTTTGTTTTATATCACTTCTTGCTCGTTTTCTCCTAAATGTGTGTCTTTTTAAGGTGTTTGTGGGTCTCATCCTATGAAAGGCTTTACCGTGAAGACGCTGACGTCATGCGCAGGTCGCTAGTAACAGTCGTTTAGGAGCTGCACGTGCTGTTCGTTTGTTTTTAATCACTTTTTGCACGTTTTCTCTTAAATGTGTGTTATCACAAGGAAATTGTGGGTATCTTCCTATGGAAGCTTTTACCCTGAAGACTATGACTTCATCATGAGGTTGCTAGTAACAGTCGTTTACGAGCTGCAAGCGATTTTATTTAGTTTTTTAACACTTTTTGATCGATTTCTCCTAAATAAGTGTATTTTCAAGGTAGTTGTGGGTCTCTTTCTATGGAAGGCTTCACGTTTAAAGACGCTGACGACATTTGCAGGTCGCTAGTAACAGTCGTTTTCGGGCTGCAGGCGCTTTTCTCTTAATTTTTATCACTTTTTGCTCGTTTTCTCCTAAATGTGTGTCTTTTCAAGGGAGTTGTGAGTCTCTTACTATGGAAGGCTTCACGCTGAAGACGCTGAAGTTATACGCAGGATGCTATTAACAGACGTTTAATGCTACAGACGTTTATCTTCTGTATTTTATCACTTTTTGCTTATTTTCTCCTAAATGTGTGTCTTTTCAAGGTAGTTGTCGGTTCTTACCTATGGAAGGCTTCACGGTAAAGACGCTGACGTCATCCGCAGGTCGTTAATAACAGTCGTTGAGCAGCTACAGGCGTTTATCTTTTGTTTTTTATCACTTTTTGATCGTTTTCTTTAAAATGTGTATCTTTTCAAGGTATTTGTGGTTCTCTTCCTATAGAAGGCTTTACGCTGAAGACACTGACGTCGTACGCTGGTCGCTAGTAACAGTCGATTAGGAGCTGCAGGCGCTTTCTTTTGTTTTTATCACTTTTTGCTCGTTTTGTCCTAAATATGTATCTATTTTAGGGAGTTTTAGGTCTCTTCCTATGTCAGGCCCACTCTGAAGACGCTGACGTCATGCGCTGGTCGCTAGTAACAGTCGTTTAGGAGCTGCAGGCGATTTTTTTTTTATCACTTTTTGCTCGTTTTCTCCTGAATGTGTGTCTTTTCAAGTTAGTGGTGGGGCTCTTCCTATTGAAGGCTTCACTCTGAAGACGCTGACGGTATCCGCAGGTCGCTAATAACAGTCGTTGAGCAGCTACAGGCGTTTTTCTTTTTTTTTTTATCACTTTTTGATCGTTTTCTACTAAATGTGTATCTTTTCAAGGTATTTGTGGTTCTCTTCCTATGGAAGCCTTCACGCTGAAAACGCTGACCTCATCCGCAGGTCGCTAGTAACAGTCGTTTAGGTGCTGCAGGTGCTTATCATTTTTTTATCTTTTTTAGCTCGTTTTCTCCTAAATGTGTGTCTTTTCAAGAAAGTTGTGGGTCTCTTACAATGGACGGCTTCACGCTGAAAACGCTGACGTCATCCGCAGGTCGCTAGTAACAATCGTTTAGGAGCTGCACGCGCTTTTCTTTTGATTTTAATCTCCTTTTGCATGTTTTCTCCTAAATGTGCGTCTTCACAAGGTAGTTGTGGGTTTCTTCCTAAAGAAGGCTTTACCAAGAAGACGCTGACGTCATTATTAGGTTGCTAGTAACAGTCGTTTACAAGCTGCAAGCGCTTTTCTTTTGTTTTTAACACTTTTTGCTCGTTTTCTCCTAATTGTGTATCTTATTTAGGTATTTGTGGGACACTACCTAGGGAAGTTTTCACGCTGAAGACGCTGATGTCATTTGCAGGTCGATAGTAACAATCGTTTAAAAGCTTCAGGCGCTTTTCTTTTGTTTTTTTATCACTTTTTGCTCCTTTTCTGCTAAATGTGTGGCTTTTCAAGGAGTTGTCGGTCTCTTCCTATGGAAGGCTTTAGGCTGAATACGCTGACGTCATCCTAAGGTCGCTAGTAACAGTCGTTTAGGAGCTGCATGCGCTTTTCGTTTGTTTTTAATCACTTTTTGCACGTTTTCTCTTAAATGTGTGTTATCACAAGGAAATTGTGGGTTTCTTCCTATGGAAGCTTTTACCCTGAAGACGCTGACTTCATCAGGAGGTTGCTAGTAACAGTCGTTTACGAGCTGCAAGCGATTTTATTTAGTTTTTTAACACTTTTTGATCGATTTCTCCTAAATAAGTGTATTTTCAAGGTAGTTGTGGGTCTCTTTGTATGGAAGGCTTCACGTTTAAAGACGCTGACGACATTTGCAGGTCGCTAGTAACAGTCGTTTACGAACTGTAGGCGCTTTTCTTTTATTTTTTATCACTTTTTGCTCTTTTTCTCCTAAATATGTATCTTTTTAAGGTATTAGTGAGTCTCTTTCTATGGAAGGCTTCACGTTTAAAGACGCTGACGTAATTCCCAAGTCGCTAGTAACAGTCCTGCAGGAGCTGCAGGTGTTTTTCTTTGTTTTTAATCACTTCTTGCTCGTTTTCTCCTAAATGTGTGTCTTTTCAAGGGAGTTGTCGGTCTCTTTCTATGGAAGGCCTTACGCTGAATACGCTGCCGTCATACGCAGTCCGCTAGTAACAGTCGTTTTCCGGCTGCAGACGGTTTTCTCTTAATTTTTATCACTTTTTGCTCGTTTTCTCTAAATGTGTGTCTTTTCAAGGGAGTTGTGTGTCTCTTACTATGGAAGGCTTCACGCTGAAGACGCTGACGTTATCCGCAGGTTGCTAGTAACAGACGTTTTAATGCTACAGGCGTTTATCCTCTGTATTTTATCACTTTTTGCTTATTTTTTCCTAATGTGTTTCTTTTCAAGGCAATGGAAGGCTTCACGTTTAAGACGATGACGACATTTGCAGGTCGCTAGTAACAGTCGTTTACGAACTGCAGGCGCTTTTCTTTTATTTTTATCACTTTTTGATCTTTTTCACCTAAATGTGTATATTTTCGAGGTAGTTTTAGGTCTCTTCCTATGACAGGCCCACTCTGAAGACGCTGACGTCATGCGCAGGTCGCTAGTAACAGTCGTTTAGGAGCTGCAGGCGATTTCTTTTGTTTTTTATCACTTTTTGCTCGTTTTCTCCTGAATGTGTGTCTTTTCAAGTTAGTGGTGGGGGCTCTTCCTATTGAAGGCTTCACTCTGAAGACGCTGACGGTATCCGTAGGTCGCTAATAACAGTCGTTGAGCAGCTACAGGCGTTTATTTGTTGTTTTTTATCACTTTTTGATCGTTTTCTACTAAATGTGTATCTTTTCAAGGTATTTGTGTGTCGCGTCCTATGGAAGGCTTTACGCTGAAAACGCTGACGTCATGCGCAGGTTGCTAGTAACAGTCGTTTAGGAGCTGCAGGCGCTTTATTTTGTTTTCTATCACTTTTTACGCGTTTTCTCCTAAATGTATTTCTTTTCAAGGGAGTTGGGGGTTTTTACCAATGAAAGGCTTCACGCTGAAAACGCTGACCTCATCCGCAGGTCGCTAGTAACAGTCGTTTAGGTGCTGCAGGTGCTTATCTTTATTTATCACTTTTTGCTCGTTTTCTCCTAAATGTGTGTCTTTTCAAGAAAGTTGTGGGTCTCTTACAATGGACGGCTTCACGCTGAAAACGCTGACGTCATCCGCAGGTCGCTAGTAACAATCGTTTAGGAGCTGCAGGCCCTTTTCTTTTGTTTTTAATCACTTTTTGCTCGTTTTCTCCTAAATGAGTGTCGTTACAAGGGAGTTGTGGGTCTCTTCCTATGGAAACATTCACGCTGAAGACTCTGACGGCATCATCAGGTTGCTAGTAACAGTCGTTTACGCGCTGCAAGCGCTTTTTTTTATCACTTTTTGCTCCATTTCTCCTAAATGTGTCTCTTTTTAAGGTGATTGTGGGTCTCTTCCGATGGAAGGCTTCACGCTAAAGAGGCGGACGTCATCTGCAGGTCGCTATAACACTCGTTTACGAGTTGCAAGCGATTTTCTTTGGTTTTTTATCACTTTTTGCTCGTTTTCTCCTAAATGTGTGAAGTTAGAGTTGTGGGTCTCTTCCTATGGAAACCTTCACATTGAAGACGCTGACGGCATCATCAGGTTGCTACTAACTGTTGTTTACGAGCTGCAAGTGCTTTTTTTGTTTTTTATCACTTTTTGCTCGATTTCTCCTAAATGTGTCTCTTTTTAAGGTCATTGTGGGTCTCTTCCTATGAAGAGCTTAACGCTGAAGACGCTGACGTCATCTGTCTCGAAAAGATACATATTTAGGACAAAACGAGCAAAAAGTGATAAAAACAAAAGAAAGCGCCTGCAGCTCCTAAACGACTGTTACTAGCGACCTGCGTACGACGTCAGTGTCTTCAGCGTAAAGCCTTCTATAGGAAGAGAACCACAAATACCTTGAAAAGATACACATTTTAAAGAAAACGATCAAAAAGTGATAAAAAACAAAAGATAAACGCCTGTAGCTGCTCAACGACTGTTATTAACGACCTGCGGATGACGTCAGCGTCTTTACAGTGAAACCTTCCATAGGTAAGAACCGACAACTACCTTGAAAAGACACACATTTAGGAGAAAATAAGCAAAAAGTGATAAAATACAGAAGATAAACGCCTGTAGCTATAAAACGTCTGTTACTAGCAACCTGCGGATAACGTCAGCGTCTTCAGCGTGAAGCCTTCCATAGTAAGATACACACAACTTCCTTGAAAAGACACACATTTAGGAGAAAACGAGCAAAAAGTGATAAAAATTAAGAGAAAAGCGCCTGCAGCCCGAAAACGACTGTTACTAGCAACCTCATGATGAAGTCAGCGTCTTTATGGTAAAAGCTTCCATAGGAAGAAACCCACAATTTCCTTGTCATAACACACATTTAAGAGAAAACGTGCAAAAAGTGATTAAAAACAAACGAAAAGCGAATGCAGCTCCTAAACGACTGTTACTAGCGACCTGCGCATGACGTCAGCGTCTTCAGCGTAAAGCCTTTCATAGGATGAGACCCACAAACACTTTAAAAAGACACACATTTAGGAGAAAACGAGCAAGAAGTGATAAAAACAAACGAAAACGCTTGCAGGTCGTAAACGACTGTTACTAGCGATCTGAAAATGACGTTAGCGTCTTCAGCGTGAAGCCTTCCATTGGAAGAGGCACACAACTCTCATGTAAAGACACACATTTAGGAGAAAACGAGCAAAATGTGATATAAAAAAAAAGAAGAAAAGCGTCTTCTGCTCCTAAATGACTGGTTCTAGCGACCTGCGGACGACGTCAGCGTCTTCAGCGTGAATTCATCCATATAAGAAGACCCTCAACTCCCTTGAAAGGACACACATTTAGGAAAAATCGCTAGGTGGATTGGTTTAGGAGCTAAAGGCGTTTTTCTGTATTTTTCACTTTTTGCTTGTTTTATCCCAAATGTGCGTCTTTTCACGTGAGTTATGGATCTCATCCTATGGAAGCGTTCCCGCTAAAGACGATGACGTCACTTGCAGGTCCCTAGCTGCAGCTGTTTAGGAGCTAAAAACGTTTTTCTGTTTTTTTTACTTTTTTCTCGTTTTCACCTGAATGTGCGTCTTTTTGCGTCAGTTATGGGTCTCATCCTATGAAAGCGTTCACACTGAAGACGATGCCGTAACACGCAGGTTGTTATTAGCAGCCGTTTAGGAGCTACATGCGTTTTTCTATTTTCTTCACTTTTGGTTTTTTTCTCTCAAATGTGCGTCTTTTCGCGTAAGTTATGGATCTAATCCTATGAAAGCGTTCACACTAAAGAGGATGATGTCACCCGCAAGTCGCTAGCTGCAGCCGTTTAGGAGCTACAAGCGATTTTCTGTTTTTTTCACTTTTTGTTTGTTTTCTTCCAAATGTGCGTCTTTTTGCGTGAGTTATGGTTCTCATCCTATGGAAGCGTTCCCGCTTAAGACGATGACGTCACCCGCAGGTCGCTAGCTGCAGCCTTTTTAGGAGCTACAGGCGGTTTTCTGTTTTTTTCACTTTTTTCTTGTTTTCTCCCCCTAAATTTGCGTCATTTCGCGTCAGTGATGTGTCTCATCGTATGGAAGCGTTTACACTGACGACGATGACGTCACCCGCAGGTCGCAAGCTACTGCCGTGTAGTAGCTAAAGGAGTTTTTCTGTTTTTTTTTTACTTTTTGCTTGTATTCACCCAAATATGCGTCTTTTCGTGTGAGTTATGGGTCTCATCCTACCCGCTGAAGACAATGACGTCTTCCGCAGGTCGCTAGCAGCAGCCGTTTAGGAGCTAAAGGCGTTTTTCTGTTTATTTCACTTTTTTCTCTTTTTCTCCCAAATGTGCGTCTTTTCGCGTGAGTTATGTGTCTCATCCTATGGACGAGTTCCCGCTGAAGACAATGACGTCTCCCGCAGGCCGCTAGCTGCAGTTGTCTAGGAGCTAAATTCGTTTTTCTGTTTTTTTTCACTTTTTGCTTGTTTTCTCCCAAATGTGCGTCTTTTCGCGTTAGTTTTGGGTCTCATCATATAAAAGCGTTCCAGCTGAAGTTGATGACGTCTCCCGCAGGACGCTAGCTGCAGTTGTTTAGGACTAATGGCGTTTTTCTGTATTTTTTACTTTTTGCTTGTTTCATCCAAAATGCGCGTCTTTTCGCGTGAGTTATAGGTCTCATCCTTTGGAAGCAATCCCGCTGAAGACGATGACGTCACCCGCAGGTCTCTAGCTGCAGCCGTTTAGGAGCTAATAGCGTTTTTCAATTTTTTCACTTTTTGCTTGTTTTCTCCCAAATGTGCGTCTTTTCGCGTCAAATATGGGTCTCAACCTATGGAAGCGTTCCCGCTGAAGATGATAATCTCACCCGCAGGTCGCTAGCTGCAGCCGTGTCGGAGTTAAAAACGTTTTTCTGTTTTTTTCACTTTTTGCTTGTTTTCTCCCAAATGTGCGTCTATTCGCGTCAGTTATGCGTCTAATCCTATGGACACGTCCCCGCTTAAGACGATGACGTAACCCGCAGGTTGCTATCTGCAGCTTTTTAGGAGCTACATGCGTTTTTTTTTTTCACTTTTTGCTTCTTTTCCCTCAAATGTACGTCATTTCGCGTGAGTTATGTGTCTCATCCTATGGAAGCGTCCCCGCTGAAGACGATGACGTCACCCGCAAGTCGCTAGCTGCAGCCTTTTAGGAGCTAAAGGCGCTAATCTGTTTTTAACTTATTAATTAATTTCTCCCAAATGTGCGTTTTTTCGCGTGAGTTATGTGTCTCATCATATAAAAGCGTTCCCGACGAAGACGATTACGTCACCCGCAGGTCCCTAGCTGCAGTTGTTTAGGAGCTAAAGGCGTTTTTCTGTATTTTAAACTTTTTGCTTGTTTTATCCCAAATGTGCGTCTTTTCACGTGAGTTATGGGTCCAATGGTATGGAAGCGATCCCTCTGAAGACGATGACGTCACCCTCAGGTCGCTAGCTGCAGCCGTTTTGGAGCTAAAGGCGTTTTACTGTTTCTTTCACTTTTTGCTCTTTTTCTCCAAAATGTGCGTCTTTTCGCGTGAGTTATGGGTCTCATCCTATGGAAGCGTTCCCGACGAAAACGATGACGTCAACCGCAGGCCGCTAGCTGCTGTTGTTAAGGAGCAAAAGGCGTTTTTCTGTATTTTTTACTTTTTGCTTTTTTCTCCTAAATGCGCGACTTTTCGCGTCAGTTAAAGGTCTCATCCCATGGAAGCGATTTTGCTGAAGACAATGACGTCACGCGCAGGTCGCTAGCTGCAGCCGTTTAGGAGCTAAAGACTTTTTTCTGTTTTTTTCACTTTTGCTTGTTTTCTACCAAATGTGCGTCTTTTCGTGTTAGTTATTTGTCTCATCCTATGGAAGCGTCCCCGCTGAAGACGATGACGTCACCCGCAGGTCGCTAGCTGCAGCCGTTTAGGAGCTAAAGGCGCTAATCTGTTTTTTTAACTTATTAATTATTTTCTCCCAAATGTGCGTCTTTTTCGCGTGAGTTATGTGTCTCATCATATAAAAGCGCTCCCGCTGAAGACGATGACGTCACCCGCAGGTCCCTAGCTGCAGTTGTTTAGGAGCTAAAGGCGTTTTTCTGTTTATTTCACTTTTTGTTTTTTTTCCCAAATGTGCGTCTTTTCGCGTGAGTTATGGGTCTCATCCTATTAAAGCGTTCACACTGAAGACAATGCCGTAAATCGCAGGTTGTTATTTGCAGCCGTTTAGGAGCTGCAGGCGTTTTTCTGTTTTCTTCACTTTTGGTTTTTTTCTCTCAAATGTGCGTCTTTTCGCGTGAGTTATGGGTTTAATCCCATGAAAGCGTTCACACTGAAGACGATGATGTCACCCGCTGGTCGCTAGCTGCAGCCGTTTAGGAGCTAATGGCGTTTTCTGTTTTTTTCACTTTTTGCTTCTTATCTCTCAAACGTGCGCCTTTTCGCGTGAGTTATGGGTCTATTCCTATGAAATCGTTCCCGCTGATGACGATGACGTCATCCGCAGGCCGCTAGCTGCAGCCGTTTAGCAGGTACAGGCGTATTTCTGGTGTTTCACTTTTTGATTCTTTTCTCCCAAATGTGCGTCTTGTCGCGTGAGTTATGGGTCTCATCCTATGGAAGCCTAACCGCAGAAGACTATGACGTCAACCACAAATCGCTAGCTGGAGCTGTTTAGGAGCTAATTGCGTTTTCCTGTTTTTATTACTTTTTGCTTGTTTTCTCCCAAATGTGCGTATTTTCGCGTGAGTTATGGGTCTCATCCTATTAAAGCGTTCCCGCTGAAGTCGATGACGTCAACCGCAGGTCAATAGCTGCAGTTGTTTAGGAGCTTAAGGCTCCTTTCTGTTTTTTTCACTTTTTGATTGTTTTCTCCCAAATGTGCGTCTTTTCATGTGAGTTATGGGTCTCATCCTACGAAAGCGTTCCCGCTGAAGACGATGACGTCACCCACAGGTCGCTAGCTGCAGCCGTTTAGGAGCTACAGGCGTTTTTAAGTTTTTTCACTTTTTGCTTCATTTCTCCAAAATGTGCGTCTTTTCGCGTGAGTTATGGGTCTCATACTATTGAAGAGTTCCCGCTGAAGACGATGATGTCACCCGCAGGTCGCTAGCTGCAGCCGTTTAGGAGCTACAAGCGTTTTTCTTTGTTTTTTTATCACTTTTTGCTCGTTTTCTCCTAAATGTGTGTATTTTCAAGCTAGTTGTGGGTGACTTCCTATGGAAACCTACACGCTGAAGACGTTGACGTCATCCGCAGGTCGCTAATAACAGTCGTTTAGGAGCTACAGGCGCTTTTCTTTTGTTTTTTATCACTTTTTGCTCGTTTTCTCCTAAATGTGTATCGTTTCAAGGAAGTTGTGGGTCTCGTCCTATGGTAGGCTTTACATTGATGACGCTGACGTCTTCTGCAGGTCGCTAGTAACAGTCGTTTAGGACCTACAGGCACATTTCTTTTGTTTTTTATCACTTTTTGCTCGTTTTCTCCTAAATGTGTGTCTTTTCAAGACACTTGTGTGTCTCTTACTATGGAAGGCTTCACGCTGAAAACTGTAGCGTTATTCGCAGGTCACGAGTAACAGTCGTTTAGGTGATAAAGGCGTTTTTCTTTTGTTTTTTAACACTTTTTGCAATATTTCTCCTAAATGTTTTACTTCAAAGGGAGTTTTGGTCTCTTCCTACGAATGGATTCACGCTAAAGTCGCTGACGTCATCCACTGTTCGCTAGTATCAGTCGTTAAGAAACTGAAGGCGCTTTTCTTTTGTTTTTATCACTTTTTGCTCGTTTTCTCCTAAATGTGTATCTTTACAAGGGAGTTGTGGGTCTCTTCCTATGAAAGGCTTCACGATGAAGACGCTGACGTCATCCGCAGGTCGCTAGTAACAGTCGTTTAGGAGCAACAGGCGCATTTCGTTTGTTTTTATCACTTTTTGCTCGTTTTCTCCTAAATGTTTATCGTTTCAAGGAAGTTGTCGGTCTTTTCCTATATAAGGCTTCACGCTGAAGACGCCGACGTCTACCGCAGGTCGCTTTTAACAGTCGTTTAATAAATACAGGCGCTTTTCTTTTTTTTTATCACATTTTGCTCGTTTTCTCCTAAATGTGTGTCTTTACATAGGAGTGGTGGGACTCTTCCTATGTAAGGCTTCACGCTGAAGAGGCTGATGTAATTCTTAGGTCGCCAGTAGCAGTCGTTAACGAGCTGCAAGCGCTTTTCTATTGTTTTTATCACTTTTTGCTAGATTTCGCCTTAATGTGTGTCTTTTCAAGGTAGTGGTGAGAGCTCTTCCTATGGAATGCTTTACTCTGAAGACGCTGACGTCATCCGCAGGTCGCTAGTAACAGTCGTTTTGGAGCTCCAGGCGTTTATCTTTTGTTTTTTATCTCTTTTTGCTACTTTTTCTCGTAAATGTGTGTCTTTTCAAGGTAGTTGTGGGTCACTTCCTATGAAAAGCTTCACGCTGAAGACGTTCACTTCATTTGGAGGTCGCTAATAACAGTCGTTTAGGAGCTACAGGCGCTTTTCTTTTGTTTTTTATCACTTTTTGCTCGTTTTCTCCTCAATGTGTGTCGTTTCAAGAAGTTGTCGGTCTTTTCCTATGAATGGATTTACGCTGAAATAGCTGACATCATCCGCACGTCGCTAGTAACATTCGTTAAGAAACTGCAGGCGCTTTTTTAATCACTTTTTGCTTGTTTTCTCCTAAATGTGTATCGTTACAAGGGAGTTGTGGGTCTCTTCCTAAGAAAGGCTTCACGCTGAAGACGCTGATGTCATCCGCAGGTCGCTAGTAACAGTCGTTAAGAAGCTGCATGCGCTTTTCTTTTGTTTTTTATCACTTTTTGCTCGTTTTCTCCTAAATGTGTTTTTTCAAGGGAGTTGTGGGTCTCTTCGTATGGAAGGCTTCACTCTGAAAACACTTACGTCAACAGCAGGTCGTTTGTAACAGTCGTTTAGGAGCTAAAGGCGTGTTTCTTTTCTGTTTTGTCACGTTTTTCTCGTTTTCTCCTAAATGTGTATATTTTCAAAGGAGTTGTGGGTCTCTGCCAATGAAAGGCTTCACGCTGAACACCCTAAAATCATCCATAAGTCGCTCGTCTTAGTCGTAATAAAGCTCCTGGCCCCCTTCTTTGTTTTTTATCACTTTTGGCTAGTTTTCTTTTTAATGTGTGTCTTTTCAAGGGAGTTGTGGGTCTCTTCCTATGGACGGTTTCAGGCTGAAGACGCTGACGTCATCCACAGGTCACTAGTAACAGTCCTTTAGGGGCTGCTAGCGCTTTTCTTTTGTTTTTTCACTTGATGCTCGTTTTCTCCTGAATGTATGTTTTTGAAAGATAGTTGTGGGTCTCTTTTAATGGCAGGCTTCACGCTTTAGACTCTAACGGTATCCGCAGGTCACGAGTAACAGTCGTTTATGTGATAGAGGCGTTATCTCATGTTTTTTATCACTTTTTGCTCGTTTTCTCCTAAATGTGTGTCTTATCAAGGTAGTATTGTGTCTCTTCCTATGGAAAGCTTCACACTGAAGACGCTGACGTCATCCGCAGGTCGCTAGTAACAGTTGTTTAGGAGATTAAGGCGTTTTTCTTTTGTTTTTTATCACTTTTTCTCGTTTTCTCCTAATTTTGTGTCTTTTCTAGGGAGTTGTTTGTCTCTTCCTATATAAGCTTTCACGCTGAAGACGCTGACGTTATCCGCATGTCGCTAGTAACAGTCGTTAAGGTGCTACAGGCGTTTCTTTCTGTATTTTTTCACTTTTTGCTCGTTTTCTCCTAAATGCGTATCCTTTCAAGGGAGTTGTGGGTCTCGCCCTATGGTAGGTTTCACATTGAAGACGCTGACGTCTTCTGCAGGTCGCTAGTAAGAGTCGTTTAGGTGCTACAGGCGCTTTTCTTTTTTTTTATCACTTTTTGCTCGTTTTCTCCTAAATGTGTGTCTTTTCAAGCTAGTTGTGGGTCACTTCCTATGGAAACCTACACGCTGAAGACGTTGACGTCATCCGCACGTCGCTAGTAACATTCTTTAAGAAACTGCAGGAGCTTTTTTTAATCACTTTTTGCTTGTTTTCTCCTAAATGTGTATCGTTACAAGGGAGTTGTGGGTTTCTTCCTATGAAAGGCTTCACGCTGAAGACGCTGATGTCATCCGCAGGTCGCTAGTAACAGTCGTTGAGGAGCTGCAGGCGCTTTTCTTTTGTTTTTTTGTCACTTTTTTCTCGTTTTCTCCTAAATGTGTATCTTTTCAAAGGAGTTGTGGGTCTCTGCCAATGAAAGGCTTCACGCTGAACACCCTTAAATCATCCATAAGTCGCTCGTCTTAGTCGTAATGAAGCTGCAGGCCCTCTTCTTTGTTTTTTATCACTTTTGGCTAGTTTTCTTTTTAATGTGTGTCTTTTCAAGGGAGTTGTGGGTCTCTTCCTATGGACGGGTTCACGCTGAAGACGCTGACGTCATCCACAGGTCGCTAGTAACAGTCCTTTAGGGGCTGCTAGCGCTTTTCTTTTGTTTTTTTCACTTTATGCTCGTTTTCTCCTAAATGTGTGTTTTTTGAAAGATAGTTGTGGGTCTCTTTCTATGGCAGGCTTCACGCTTAAGACTCTAACGGTATCCGCAGGTCACGAGTAACAGTCGTTTATGTGATAGAGGCGTTATCTCATGTTTTTTATCACTTTTTGCTCGTTTTCTCCTAAATGTGTGTCTTTTCAAGGTAGTATTGTGTCTCTTCCTATGGAAAGCTTCACACTGAAGACGCTGACGTCATCCGCAGGTCGCTAGTAACAGTCGTTTAGGAGCTACAGACGTTTTTCTTTTACTTTTTTATCACTTTTTGCTCGTTTTCTCCTAATTGTTTGTCTTTTCAAGGAAGTTGTGGGTCTCTTTCAATTGATGGCTTCACGCTGAAGACGCTGACGTCATCATCATGTCGCTATCAACAGTCGTTTACGAAATGTAGGCGCTTTTCTTTTGTTTTTTTATCACGTTTTGCTTGTTTTTTCCTAATTTTGTGTCTTTTCAAAGGAGTTGTGGGTCTTTTCCTATGATTGGCTTTAAGCTAAAGACGCTGACGTCATCCGCAGGTCGGTAGCAACAGGCGTTAAGAAAATACTGATGTTTTCCTTTATTTATCACTTTTTGCTCGTTTTATTAAACATTGTATGTCTTTTAAAGGGAGTTGTGGGTCTCTTCCAATGGAAGGCTTTACGCTAAAGACGCTGACGTCAACCACAGGTCGCTAGTAACAGTCATTTAGGAGCTGAAGGCGCTATTCTTTTGTTCTTTCTCACTTTTTACTTGGTTTCTCCTAAATGTGTGTCTTATAAAGAAAGTTCTTGGTGTCTTCCTATAAAAAGCTTCACGCTAAAGACGCTTACGTTATCCGCAGGCCGCTAGTGACAATCGTTTAGGTGTTACAGGCGTTTATCTTCTGTATTTTATCACTTTTTGATCGTATTCTCATAAATGTATCTTTTCAAGGGATTTGTGGGTTTTTACCTATGGACGGTTTCACGCTAAAGACGCTGACGTCATCTGCAGGTCGCTTGTAGCAGTTGTTTATGAGCTACAGGCGCTCTTCGTCATCTTTTTATCCCTTTTTGATCGTTTTCTCCTAAATGTGTGTCGTCTCAAGTGAGTTTTGGCTCTCTTCCTATGAAAGGTTTTACGCTGAAGACGCTGACGTCATTCGCAGGTCGCTAGTAACATTCGTTTACGAGCTGCAGGCGCTTTTCTTTTGTTTTTATCACTTTCAGATCGTTTTCTCTTAAATTTGTGTCTTTACAAAGGAGTTGTGGGTTTCTACCTATGGAAGGGATCACGCTGAAAACGCTGACGTCATTCGCAGGTCGCTAGTAACAGTCGTTTTTGAGCTGCAAGCGTTTTTCTTTTGTTTTTTATTACTTTTTGCTCGTTTTCTCCTAAATGTGTGTCTTTACATTGGAGTTGTGTGTCTGTACCTATGGTAGGCTACAATCTGAAGACGCTGACGTCATCCGTAGGTCGCTAGTAACAGTCGTTGAGAAAATAAAAGCGTTGTTATTTTGTTTTTTACACTTTTTGCTCGTTTACTCCTAAATGTGTGTCTTTTCAAGGGAGTGGTGGGTCTCTTCCTATGACTGGATAGACACTGAAGACCCTAAAGTCATCCACAAGTCGCTAGTCTTAGTTGTAAAGAAGCTGCAGGCCCTTTTCTTTTGTTTTTTATCACTTTTTGCTCGTTTTCTCCTAAATGTTTGTATTTAAATGTGAGTTGTGGGTCTTTTCCTATGAAAGGCTACACGCAGAAGACGCTGACATCATCCGCAGGTCGCTAGTAACAGTCTTTAAGGATATACAGACGTTTTTCTTTTTCTTATCACTCTTTGCTCGATTTATTAAACATTTTATGTCTTTTAAAGGGAGTTGTGGGTCTCTTCCAATGAAAGGCTTAACGCTAAAGACGCTTACGTCAACCACAGGTCGCTAGTAACAGTCGTTTAGGAGCTGAAGGCGCTATTCTTTTGTTCTTTCTCACTTTTTGCTTGTTTTCTCCTAAATGTGTGTCTTATAAAGAAAGTTCTTGGTCTCTTCCTATAAAAAGTTTCACGCTAAAGACGCTGAAGTTATCCGCAGATCGCTAGTGACAATCGTTTAGGTGCTACAGGCGTTTATCTTCTGTATTTTATCACTTTTTGATCGTTTTCTCCAAAATGTGTGTCGTCTCAAGGCAGTTTTGGGTCTCTTCCTATGAAAGGTTTTACGCTGAAGACACTGACGTCATTTGCAGGTCGCTAGTAAAAGCCTTTTAGGAGCTGCAGACTCTTATCTTTTAATTTTTAACACTTTTTGCTCGTTTTCTCTTAAATGTGTGTTTTTTCAAGAGAGTTGAGGGATTTTTCATGAGGAAGGCTTTACGCTGAAAACACTGACGTCATCTGCACGTCACTAGTCACAGACGTTTAGGAGATACAGGCGTTTATCTTTTTATTTTTATAACTTTTTGCTCGTTTTCTCCTAGATGTGTGTCTTTTCAAGGAAGTTGTAGGTCTTTTCCTATGAAAGGCTACACGCTGAAGACGCTAAAGTCATACGCAGGTCGCTAGTAACAGTCGTTTAGGAGCTACAGACGTTTTTCATTTTCTTTTTTTATCACTTTTTGCTCGTTTTCTCCTAATTGTTTGACTTTTCAAGGGAGTTGTGGGTCTCTTTCAATGGAAGGCTTCACGCTGATGACGCTGACGTCATCATCATGTCGCTATCAACAGTCGTTTACGAGCTGCAGGCGCTTTTCTTTTGTTTTTTATCACATTTTTCCTAGTTTTTTCCTAATTGTGTATCTTTTCAAGGGAGTTGTGGGTCTTTTCCTATGGTTGGCTTCCAGCTTAAGACGCTGACGTCATCCGCAGGTCGCTAGCAACAGGCGTTAAGGATCAACAGGCGTTTTTCTTTTTCTTTTTTATCACTTTTTCTCGTTTTCTCCTAATTGTGTGTATTTTCAAGGGAGTTGTTTGTCTCTTCCTATAAAAGGCTTTACGCTGAAGATGCTGACGTCATCTGCTGGTCGCTAGTAACAGTCGTTTAGGAGCTGCAGACACTCTTCGTCATTTTTTTTATATCTTTTTGCTCGATAACTCCTAAATGTGTGTCTTTACAATGGAGTTGTGTGTTATTACCTTTGGAAGGCTTCACGCTGAAGACGCTGACGTCATTCGCAGGTCGCTAGAAACAGTCATTTGAGAGCTGCAAGCTCTTTTCATAGGTTTTTTATCTTTTTTTGCTCGTTTTTTTCTAAATGTGCATCTTTTCAAGGGAGTTGTTTGTCTTTTCCTATATAAGGCATCACGCTAAAGACGCTGAGGTCATCCGCAGGTCGCTAGTAATAGTCGTTTAGGAGCTGCCAACGCTCTTCGTCATTTTTTTTTTGTTTTGCTCGTTTACTCGTAAATATGTGGCTTTAAAATGGAGTTGTGTGTCTTTACCTATGTAAGGCTTCACGCTGAAAATGCTGACGTCATCTGCTGGTCGCTAGTAACAGTCGTTTAGGAGCTGCAGACGCTCTTCGTCATTTTTTATACCTTTTGGCTCGATAACTCCTAAATGTGTGTCTTTACAATGGAGTTGTGTGTTGTAACCCTTGGAAGGCTTCACACTGAAGACGCTGACGTCATCCGCAGATCGATAGTAACAGGCGTTAAGGATCTACAGACGTTTTTCTTTTTCTTTTTTATCACTTTTTCTCGTTTTCTCCTAATTGTGTGTCTTTTCAAGAGAGTTGTGGGTCTCTTTCAATAGATGGCTTCAAGCTGAAGACGCAGACGTCATCATCAGGTCGCTAGTAACAGTCGTTTAAGAGCTGCAAGCTCTTTTCTTTGGTTTTTTATCACTTTTTGCTCGTTTTCTCCTAAATGTGTATCTTTTCAAGGGAGTTGTTTGTCTCTTCCTATATAATGCTTCACCCTGAAGACGCTGAAGTCATACGCAGGTCGCTAGTAACAGTCGTTTAGGAGCTGCCGACGCTCTTCGTCATTTTTTATCTTGTTTTGCTCGTTTACTCGTAAATATGTGGCTTTACAATAAAGTTGTGTGTCTCTACCGAAGTAAGGCTTCACGCTGAAAGTGCTGACGTCATCTGCTATTCGCTGGTAACAGTCGTTTAGGAGCTGCAGACGCTATTCATCTTTTTTTTTTTTTTTTGCTCGATAACTCCTAAATGTGTGTATTTACAATGGAGTTGTGTGTCATTACCTTTGGAAGGCTTCACGCTGAAGACGCTGACGTCATCATCATGTCGCTATCAACAGTCGTTTACGAGCTGCAGGCGCTTTTCCAATTGTGTGTCTTTTCAAGGGAGTTGTGGGTCTTTTCCTATGGTTGGCTTTAAGCTAAAGACGCTGTCGTCATCCGCAGGTCGCTAGCAACAGGCGTTAAGTATCTACAGACGTTTTTCTTTTTCTTTTTTATAACTTTTTCTCGTTTTCTCCTAATTTTGTGTCTTTTCAAGGGAGTTGTTTGTCTCTTCCTATTTAAGGTTTCACGCTGAAGATGCTGACGTCATCTGCTGGTCGCTAGTAACAGTCGTTTAGGAGCTGCAGACGCTATTCGTCATTTTTTTATCATTTTTGCTCGATAACTCCTAAATGTGTGTCTTTACAATGGAGTTGTGTGTTATTACCTTTGGAAGGCTTCACGCTGAAGACGCTGACGTCATTCGCAGGTCGCTAGAAACAGTCATTTGAGAGCTGCAAGCTCTTTTCATAGGTTTTTTATCTTTTTTTGCTCGTTTTTTTCTAAATGTGCATCTTTTCAAGGGAGTTGTTTGTCTTTTCCTATATAAGGCATCACGCTAAAGACGCTGAGGTCATCCGCAGGTCGCTAGTAATAGTCGTTTAGGAGCTGCCAACGCTCTTCGTCATTTTTTTTTGTTTTGCTCGTTTACTCGTAAATATGTGGCTTTAAAATGGAGTTGTGTGTCTTTACCTATGTAAGGCTTCACGCTGAAAATGCTGACGTCATCTGCTGGTCGCTAGTAACAGTCGTTTAGGAGCTGCAGACGCTCTTCGTCATTTTTTATACCTTTTGGCTCGATAACTCCTAAATGTGTGTCTTTACAATGGAGTTGTGTGTTGTAACCCTTGGAAGGCTTCACACTGAAGACGCTGACGTCATCCGCAGATCGATAGTAACAGGCGTTAAGGATCTACAGACGTTTTTCTTTTTCTTTTTTATCACTTTTTCTCGTTTTCTCCTAATTGTGTGTCTTTTCAAGAGAGTTGTGGGTCTCTTTCAATAGATGGCTTCAAGCTGAAGACGCAGACGTCATCATCAGGTCGCTAGTAACAGTCGTTTAAGAGCTGCAAGCTCTTTTCTTTGGTTTTTTATCACTTTTTGCTCGTTTTCTCCTAAATGTGTATCTTTTCAAGGGAGTTGTTTGTCTCTTCCTATATAATGCTTCACCCTGAAGACGCTGAAGTCATACGCAGGTCGCTAGTAACAGTCGTTTAGGAGCTGCCGACGCTCTTCGTCATTTTTTATCTTGTTTTGCTCGTTTACTCGTAAATATGTGGCTTTACAATAAAGTTGTGTGTCTCTACCGAAGTAAGGCTTCACGCTGAAAGTGCTGACGTCATCTGCTATTCGCTGGTAACAGTCGTTTAGGAGCTGCAGACGCTATTCATCTTTTTTTTTTTTTTTTTGCTCGATAACTCCTAAATGTGTGTATTTACAATGGAGTTGTGTGTCATTACCTTTGGAAGGCTTCACGCTGAAGACGCTGACGTCATCATCATGTCGCTATCAACAGTCGTTTACGAGCTGCAGGCGCTTTTCCAATTGTGTGTCTTTTCAAGGGAGTTGTGGGTCTTTTCCTATGGTTGGCTTTAAGCTAAAGACGCTGTCGTCATCCGCAGGTCGCTAGCAACAGGCGTTAAGTATCTACAGACGTTTTTCTTTTTCTTTTTTATAACTTTTTCTCGTTTTCTCCTAATTTTGTGTCTTTTCAAGGGAGTTGTTTGTCTCTTCCTATTTAAGGTTTCACGCTGAAGATGCTGACGTCATCTGCTGGTCGCTAGTAACAGTCGTTTAGGAGCTGCAGACGCTATTCGTCATTTTTTTATCATTTTTGCTCGATAACTCCTAAATGTGTGTCTTTACAATGGAGTTGTGTGTCTTTACCTTTGGAAGGCATCACGCTGAAGACGACGCTGACGTCATTCGCAGGTCGCTAGTAATAGTCGTTTAGGAGCTGCCGACGGTCTTCGTCATTTTTTATCTCGTTTTGCTCGTTTACCTCGTAAATATGTGGCTTTACAATGGTGTTGTGTGTCTCTACGTATGTAAGGCTTCACGCTGAAAGTGCTGACGTCATCTGCTGGTCGCAGGTAACAGTCGTTTAGGAGCTGCAGACGCTATTCGTCATTTTTTTATCTTTTTTTGCTCGATAACTCCTAAATGTGTGTATTTACAATGGAGTTGTGTGTCTTTACCTTTGGAAGGCTTCACGCTGAAGACGCTGACGTCTTTCGCAGGTCGCTAGTAACAGTCGTTTAGGAGCAACAGACGTTTTTCCTTTTTCTTTTTTATCACTTTTTGCTCGTTTTCTCCTAATTGTTTGTCTTTTCAAGAAGTTGTGGGTCTCTTTCAATAGATGGCTTCACGCTGAAGACGCTGACGTCATCATCAGATCGCTAGTAACAGTCGTTTAAGAGCTGCAAGCTCTTTTCTTTGGTTTTTTATCACTTTTGCTCGTTTTCTCATAAATGTGTATCTTTTCAAGGGAGTTTTTTGTCTTTTCCTAAAAAAGGCTTCACGCTGAAGTCGCTGAGGTCATTTGCAGGTCGCTAGTAATAGTCGTTTAGAAGCTGCCGACGCTCTTCATCATTTTTTATCTCGTTTTGCTCGTTTACTCGTAAATATGTGGCTTTAAAATGGAGTTGTGTGTCTCTACCTATGTAAGGCTTCACGCTGAAGATGCTGAAGTCATCTGCTGGTCGCTAGTAACAGTCGTTTAGGAGCTGCAGGCGCTCTTCGTCATCTTCTTATCACTTTTTGCTCGTTTTCTCCTAAATGTGTATCTTATCAAGGAAGTTGTGGGTATGTTCTTATGCAACGCGTAACTCTGAAGACGCTGCTGTCAACCGCAGGTCGCTAGTAACAGTCGTTTAGGAAATACAGGCGTCTTTCTATTGTTTATTATTACTTTTTTATCGTTTTCTCCTGAATGTGTGTTTTTTCAAGGGAGTTGTTTGTCTCTTTCTATAAAAGGCTTCACGCTGAAAACACTGACGTCATCCGCACGTCACTAGAAACAGACGTTTAGGAGATACAGGCGTTTATCTTTTGTTTTTTATAACTTTTTTCTCGTTTTCTCCTAAATGTAGGTCTTTTCAAGGTAGTTGTGGGTCTCTTTCAATGGAAGGTCTCACGCTGAAGACGCTGACGTCATCATCAGGTCGCTAGCAATAGTCGTTTACGAGCTGCAGGCGCTTTTCTTTTTGTTTTTTATCACGTTTTCCTTGTTTTTTCCGAATAGTGTGTCTTTTCAAGGGAGTTGTGGGTCTCTTCTAATAGATGGCTTTACGCTGAAGACGCTGACGTCATCATCAGGTCTCTTGTAACAGTCCTTTAGGAGCTGCCGACGCTCTTCGTCGTTTTTTTATCTCGTTTTGCTCGTTTACTCCTAAATATGTGTCATTACAATGGAGTTGTGTGTCTCTACCTATGTAAGGCTTCACGCTGAAGACGCTGACGTCATCTGCTGATCGCTGGTAACAGTTGTTTAGGAGCTGTAGACGCTCTTCGTCATTTTTTTATCTCTTTTTGCTCATTTACTCATAAATGTGTGTCTTTACAATGGAGTTGAGTGTCTTTATCTTTGGAAGGCTTCACGCTGAAGACGCTGACGTCATCCGCTCGTTGCTGGTAACAGTCGTTTAGGAGCTGCAGGCGCTTTTCTTTTGTTTTTGTATTACTTTTTGCTCGTTTTTTCCTAAATGTGTATCTTTTCAAGGGAGTTGTTTGTCTCATCCTATATAAGCCTTCAGGCGCATTTCTTTTAATTTTCAACACTTTTTGCTCGTTTTCTCCTGAATGTGTGTCATTTTAAGGGAGTTGTGGGTCTCTTTCTAATGAAGGCTTCACGTTGAAGACGCTGACGTCAATTTTAGGTCGGTAATAACAGTCTTTTGGGAGCTGCCGACGCTCTTTGTCGTTTTTTTATCACTTTTTGCTCGTTAACTCCTAACTATGTGTCTTTACAATAGAATTGTGTGTCTCTAACTATGGAACGCTTCACGCTTAAGACGCTGAGTTTATCAGCAGGTCGCTAGTAGCAGTTTTTTATGAGCTGCAGGCGCTCTTCGTCATTTTCTTATCACCTTTTGCTCGTTTTCTCCTACATGTGTTTCTTATCAAGGAAGTTGTTGGTATCTTCCTATGCAACGCGTAACTCTGAACACGCTAACGTCATCTGTAGGTCGCTAGAAACAGTCGTTTAGGAGATACAGGCGTTTATCTTTTGTTTTTTATAACTTTTTGCTTGTTTTCTCCTAAATGTGTGTCTTTTTAAGGAAGTTGTTGGTCTCTTTCAATGGAAGGCTTCACGCTGAAGACGCTGACGACATCATCAGGTCGCTAGCAACAGTCCTTTACGAGCTGCAGGCGCTTTTCTTTTGTTTTTTATCACGTTTTGCTTGTTTTTTCCGAATTGTGTGTCTTATCAAGGAAGTTGTGGGTCTCTTCCTATGCAACGCGTAACTCTGAAGACGTTGACGTCATCCACTGGTCGCTAGTAACAGTCGTTTAGGAGATACAGGTGTTTTTCTTTTGTTTATTATCACTTTTTGTTCGTATTCTCCTAAATGTGTTTCTTCTCAAGGGAGTTTTGGGTCTCTTCCTAATGAAGGCTTCACGCTGAAGACGCTGACGTCTATTGCAGGTCGATAGTAACAGTCGTTTAGGAGCTAAAGACGCTATTCTTTTGTTCTGTATCACTTTTTGCTTGTTTTCTCTTAAATGTGTGTCTTATCAAAGGAATTCATGGTGTCTTCCTATGAAAAGCTTCACGCTAAAGACGCTGACGTTATCCGCAGGTCGCTAGTAACTGTCGTTTAGGAGCTACGTACGCTCTTCGTCATTTTTTTTATCACTTTTTGCTCGTTTTCTCCTAAATGTGTGTTTTTTAAAGGGAGTTGTTGGTCTCTTCCTATGAAAGGTTTCAAGCTGATGAAGCTGACATCATCCGCTGGTCGCTAGTAACATAAGTTTAGTTGCCGCAGGCGCTTTTCGTTTGCTTTTAACACTTTTTGCTCGTTTTCTCCTAAACGTGTGTCTTTTCAAGGTAGTGGTGTGGGCACTTGCTATGGAAGGCTTCACTCTGAAGACGTTGACGTCATCCGCAGGTTGTTAGTAACAGTCGTTTAGGTGCTACAGGCGTTAATCTTTTGTATTTTATTACTTTTTGATGGTGTTCTCATAAATGTATCTTTTCAAAGGATTTGTGGGTTTTTACCTATGGACGGTTTCACGCTGAAGACGCTGACGTCATCTGTTGGTTGTTTGTAGCAGTTGCTACAGGCACTCTTCGTCCTTTTTTATCTCTTTTTGATCCTTCTCTCCTAAATGTGTGTCGTCTCAAAGGAGTTTTGGGTCTCTTCCTATGAAAGGTTTTACGCAGAAGACGCTGACGTCATTTGCAGATCGCTAGTAAAAGCCTTTTAGGAGCTGCAGGCTCTTATCTATTAATTTTCGACCGTTTTTGCTCGTTTTCTCCTAAATGTGTGTTTTTTCAAGAGAGTTGAGGGATTTTTTCTGTGGAAGGCTTTACGCTGAAAACACTGACGTCATCTGCACGTCACTAGTAACAGACGTATAGGTGATACAGGCGATTATCTTTTGTTTTTTATAACTTTTTGCTCGTTTACTCCTTATTGTGTCGTTTCAAGGTAGTTGTGGGTGTCATCCTATAGAAGGCTTCACGCTGAAGAAGCTGACCGCAATTGCAGGTCTCTAGTAACAGTCGTTTAGGAGCTGAAGGTGCTATTCCTTTGTTCTTTCTCCATTTTTGCTTGTTTTCTCCTAAATGTGTGTCTTATAAAGGGAGTTCTTCTTGTCTTCCTATGAAAAGCTTCACGCTAAAGACGCTGACGTTATCCGCAGGTCGCTAGTAACAGTCATTTAGGTGTTACAGGCGTTTATTTTCTGTATTTTATCACTTTTTGACCGTTTTCTACTAAATGTGTCTTTTCAAGGGAGTTGTGGTTTTGTTCCTATGGATAGCATCAGGCTGAAGACGCTGACGTCATTCGCAGGTCGCTAGTAACAGTCGTTTACGAGCTGCAGGCGCTTTTCTCCTGTTTTTATCACTTTCAGATCGTTTTCTCCTAAATTTGTGTCTTTACAAGGGAGTTGTGGGTTTCTACCTATTGAAGGCTTAACGCTGAAGACGCTGACGTCATCTGCAGATCGCTTGTAGCAGTTGTTTATGAGCTACAGGCGCTCTTCGTATTTTTTTTATCCCTTTTTGATCGTTTTCTCCTAAATATGTGTCGTCTCAAGGGAGTTTTGGGTCTCTTCCTATGAAAGGTTTTACGCGGAAGACGCTGACGTCATTTGCAGATCGCTAGTAAAAGCCTTTTAGGAGCTGCAGGCTCTTATCTATTAATTTTCAACACTTTTTGCTCGTTTTCTCCTAAATGTGTGTTTTTTCAAGAGAGTTGAGGGATTTTTCCTGTGGAAGGCTTTACGCTGAAAACACTGACGTCATCTGCACGTCACTAGTAACAGACGTATAGGAGATACAGGCGATTATCTTTTGTTTTTTATAACTTTTTGCTCGTTTACTCCTTATTGTGTCTTTTCAAGGTAGTTTTGGGTGTCATCCTATAGAAGGCTTCACGCTGAAGATGCTGATCGCAATTGCAGGCCGCTAGTAACAGTCGTTTAGGAGCAGCTGGCGCTCTTCCTCCTTTTTTATCTCTTTTTGCTCGTTTTCTCATAATTGTGTGTCTTTTCAAGGGAGTTTTTGGTCTCTTCCTATGGAAGGCTTATCGCTGATGAAGCTGACGTCAACGGTTAGTCGCTAGTAACATAAGTAAGTTGCTGCAGACGCTTTTCTTTTGTTTTTTAACACTTTTTGCTCGTTTTCTCCTAGATGTGTGTCTTTTCAAGGAAGTGGTGGGTCTTTTCTTATGAAAAGCTACACGCTGAAGACGCTGACGTCATTCGCAGGTCGCTAGAAACAGTCGTTTGGAGCTACAGACGTTTTTCTTTTTCTTTTTTATCACTTTTTGCTCGTTTTCTCCTAATTGTTTGTCTTTTCAAGAGAGTTGTGGGTCTCTTTCAATTGAAGGCTTCACGCTGAAGACGCTGACGTCATCATCATGTCGCTATCAACAGTCGTTTACGAGCTGCAGGCGCTTTTCTTTTGTTTTTTTATCACGTTTTGCTTGTTTTTTCCTAATTAAGTGTCTTTTCAAGGGAGTTGTGGGCCTTTTCCTACGGTTGGCTTTAAGCTAAAGACGCTGACGTCATCCGCAGGTCGCTAGTAACAGTCGTTAAGGATCTACAGACGTTTTTCTTTTTCATCTTTATCACTTTTTGTCGTTTTCTCCTTAATTATGTGTGACTTTTGAAGGGAGTTGCGGGTCTGTTCCAATAGACGGCTTAAGGCTGAAGACGCTGACGTCATAATCAGGTCGCTAGTAACAGTCGTTT